>JACEIK010001093.1:234127-261191 GCA_018107945.1 Datura stramonium
TATATATATATAATTTCTATGGTGGTACATAGTTCTGAGACTTGGGTATGCTAAACCCCGACCTACTCGATGCTAGATACTACTCTCAAAACATGCATATTACTTATAGTCATAATCATGAAACATATTTGATTTTACATGAGCTAGTTAGAAAATCATGAGAATCATAATCATACTTTTCATACGTGATCTAGCCATGAAAACAATGTCGTCATTTCGGCCATGATACTTAAGCTTGATATTCATGTAATTCATGTATACATGAATAAATAGTCATAACTTGCAATTGTAGGTTCATAAGCTTGAAATTCATAAGATCATGCATAATTGAGTAAAATTATCATAAACATGAAAACATATATTCATGGCAATTCTTAGTAGTAAATATGTAATCGTAATCATAAAACATGAATTGGATCATAAGATACTTGAATTCATAAGAGATCATAAGAGATTTCATGAGAATAGGGTCTAACCCTATAAGAGATTTTATGAAAATTGGGTCTAACCCTAGAATTTCAATAGAGATGAAATCGGGCATGAGGGTGGAAGGATACCCCCATTCATGACCCTACATACCTGGGTTTGGTGATTCCTTAACATGGAATTAAGACCCAAGAGAATTTGAGATGAAAGAGATAAAGAGCCTTAGCTTTGCCTTGAGGGGATTTGATCTTCACTTAGAGGTGTTAGGAGTAGAATGAGGGTTAGGAATGAATATCCCTAGAATATACCCTTTTAGGAGCTTAATATGTCTTAGTTTAGGAGTAAAGTACATAGGAAGTTCGAAAATATCCTTAATGACTCGGCTTAGAAAATTATCCCAGCAGACTAATGGGTCACTAACGACCCATTAGTGGACTTGAAGGGTTGTCAAGTTCCACTTATTACCATTGGGAAGAAATTCCAACTTGTGGTCTTTTCTTGATGCCTTCACTTAATTATTCATCATGACACCTAACGGATCACTTCACCCATCATCAAGACTCTATAAAACTCAACTTTTCTGTAACTTTTGCCACCTAATGGATCACCTAACGGGTCTTTAGATGACTTGATGACTCACCTAATGATTCATTCTATGATCTAGTGAAATTTTAACTATTTTCTTCGGTTCATGCCTCGAGTCTGGTTTTAAGGACTTTTGGGGTGTTACAGAGTATGACTTCACTGAATACATTTTCCCCAAGTAGATCTTCAGATTCCCTGACATGACTAACAACTACACATCATGAACTTCTATCTACCGAGCATATAAGGCATGAATGGGAAGTCAATTCTGGACATATTCATTGCAACCACCATTTCTGTTATGGGTGAATATACATAGGGCTTTGAGTAAGGAAATTGTAAGCATGAATCATTCATAGCATCTAAGCAGAGCACATACGTAAGGTAGCATGATGTACTGAGCCATTAAGGCAAATGCTAAGGACTGAGTTCATAGAGCTGAACATATTTGGAGGCATAAGTTTACATACGTAATTGGTTTCATAATATGAGACTGAGATTTATGGGATCATGGAGTAAGATTTGGATCCTTGTCTAGAGTAGTTACCTATCATTCTGGAAATCTAAACATAAGCATGAGTAAAGTGTAATGTTGACTGAAACATAGGGAAGACACCCGAATAGGAATGGATCAATATCTAATAGATATTGTATCTGGAACTTCCCTTCTAGAACACTCAAGACATGGCTTGGCCCTTCAATTTATCATCTCCCCCTTAGCTTAAAGTGATCATTCTAAGGCTTTTTGATCCTTTCTTAAGGGTAGGATAATATNCTGAAAAAAATAACTAAAAGTGATGGCCCAGGTGCTAAGGCTTTTTGATCCTTTCTTAAGGGTAGGATAATATCACTATCTCCCCACTTTCCATTCGCCTCTAAAGCTTTCATTGAAGGCTTCATACTAATAACCATTTCATACTATCCACGGGATAAATCTCATACTAGAATGCTAAAGGGGATCGTATACCCTATACAAGAGCTCTTGAACCTAACAACATGCAAGGATCAACATGAAAAACTCATAACATACCTGTGACTACTTCTGGCGAGTTTCTTCGATCCTGACATAATGACAGGGCGTAGAAGTGTTCTTGACGTCGTCCACTACCTACACCAGCTGAAGCGGGATGTCAAAGCTATTGAAGTGGTGGTTGGGGCTCTACCTTCACCCCATTTGGCTGTTGGGCAATCTTTGAGCTTATGGCCTGACTTGCCGTATAAGAAGCGAGCATCTGAACCAGCCATGCACTCTCCTGGTGGTCCTTTCCACATATCTTGCAAACTAGATATGTAATCTCCCTTACCCTAGATTTGGATGAAACACTAGCTATCGATGGTGCTGGGACTAATGACCTCTGATGGGATTGTGATCGATGTCCACCGCCAATTCTCTGTTGAGAATACTCTAAGTCCCCTATCTTAGCCCTCTTTCTATCCTTTTCCTTTTCCTTTAACTTCTCTTTTTCAATCTGCTAAGCATGGATCATGATTCAGCAGATGTCCATGTCACTAATGAGCATGGAGATCCTACACTCCTTGACTATCATGTTTGAAACTCATGAGATGAACTTGCTCATCTAAGCCCTAGGTTCAGCGACCATCTTCGGAGCGTATCGGGGCAGCTGAGTGAATTTCAATGCATACTCCTAGACTGACATGTTATTTTATTTCAAGTTGATAAAATCAACCGTCTTTGTTTCCCTCAACTTCCGGGTGAAGAACCTGCCTAGGAAGGCTATTACGAACTTATCCAAAATACCATAATTGTGCCTACCCTATGACTTTCCTTCCATTGTCTGAACTATATATGGGCTATCCCTTTTAGCTGATAGGAGGATAAATATGGACTCTCCTCCTTAGAGATTCCTATAATCTAGGTGATTTCTTAAATCTCGTCTATGAACACTTGGTGGATCCTCATTCACCTTCAACCCATAGAACTCCGGGGGGTTCATTCTAATGAAACCTTCCACCTTTGTCGCCATAGAATTCGCGTTAGGGTTCACGAGTGCAACTGCATGGTGGTTGAATGTGCTTTGATGGCCTATTCCAGTACTTGGAACGCAGATCGAAACTCCACATGGGTAACTTGTTCATTTATCGGGTCTGCTGGAGCTAGATGATTCCTATTGCCGTTTCTCCTTCTGTTTGCTCGTCTGGGAGGCATTGTCTGTGAATGCATAGAACATGAGTTAGAATATAAACTTTTAGAGTTTCACACTTTACACATGATAAGAATCATGAAAGAAGGGAAATTTCTTAAAAACGCCTTGTAGCCTCTTTCTCATAAGTGTGGCGTGCTTCTCACTCATGAAAAAGACTCAGCTTATCGTGGCTTTTAGACACCCTAGGATACACCTAAACTTTGCTCTGATGCCAAGTTTGTCACGACCTGAGTCTACACCTTGGAGGGGACGCAGTTCGTAGATCTACAAGTGACCCCAAGCTAACCGATGGCATAGCATAATTCCAGCATAAAAACAATTTATAAAGCATATCTGAGCGAAAGTTAATTGAAATATAACTAATTGTTATGCATAAGGACATAGTTCGTTACAAACACTAAGTTATAAGTTGAAATAGCAATACACTATTTGAAAACCTTTACTAATACAATGAGTTGCTGGGACAAGTCCCCAACTAACTTTAAAGTTTGAAACTAAAATAGTACTAGAAAAAGAAACATAACTCCCATCCTCTGAAGATGAGGACTCACCACTACCGGTTGGTAGAGTCTAGAATGTGTCTACAGTGGGTCTGAGTCTGAATACCTAGATCTATTTCAAAAAATAATATATCACATAGAGTATGCGGTTAGTACTTAGAATATACTGAGTATATAGGATATGCGTTGACGTTAAAAACATGATAGAAATTTGAGAAAGACTGTACTAAATACATAACTAAATGCATAAGCTGAGGTAAGGTATAATGACCCTATCTAGGATGCTGCATAAATACTAACATATCACGCTAGTCTGAAAACAGTTAATGAAAATATGAGTAAAATTGATTTTTAGGGTCGTAGACATGTACTGAAAACTGAATATGTAATCATAAAGTGAAAATTGTACTGTGGGAGAGCCTATTAACTAAAAAACTCCAATGTGAGCCTCATGGAGCTCGACCTGTAACCCCGGTTGGGAGGGTGTTCATTCTTTATTAAGGGTAAGAACCATGACTGACATGATATCACTCATGAACTAAGGCAGACAATCTCAACTAATGAAGACTCCTGCATGGGCCCATTGAGGTGAGGGAGACACTCTTACTAGCGAGGATGCCATATTTCTCGGGCTAAGGGAAATATTCTCTATTATTGAGAATCCCTTATCCTATAGTGGAGCGTAGTTTCCTGACTTGACTGTATTGGAACCCAGACCTACTCGATGCTAAGTACTACTCCCAATTAACAAAAGGATACATGTAAATTGATAATCTGAAGCTGATGTCCTAATTTAGTCGGAACCACTTTATCTAACAAGGATCCCGAGTGCCTGAAAAACCATGAACATGCAAATACTGAGGGCTCAAAACTAATGTTCCAAGACTACTCAAGGCTACTTTCTAACTAGAAAGAGGCCTGAAACTCTAAAGAACCATAACCATGATGATCATAATAAATTCATGAAAATCATAGACTCAAATTATAGTGTAAATCATATGTACTAAAATCATGGTAAAATCATTGATGTTGGGCATATTTCTATGCCCATATGCCTTGTTTTTGCCCATCTTTTACCTTGTTTTGAGTGCATAATCCTTATAAAATGCATGAATTCATATGTTTGTGTGTTTTGTTTTCTAACAAATGTTTTGAGGTGTTTTGAGTAGGAAACCAAAGAAAAAGGACCCAAAATGAACCAAGGTTGAAGAATTGAGATACTGAGAAGAAGGTTTGGGGGCTATGGTGGGCGCACCGCGCCAGGTCCTTAGCTCTTTGGCAAGATTCATCAAATTCTGGTGCTATGGCTAGCGCCTCGTGCCAGCTACTTGACTTTAGAAGATGATCATTTTAACACCTTGGCAAAATGGTGGGTGTGAAGCCCTAGAGCTTCCTAGACATAGAGAAAATCACCAAAATTCTGGTGAGATGAGGAGGTCCAAAATTGCAAGAATTTGACTAACACTTTGGTGAGATAGTGAGAGTGGCGCGCAAGATATGCTGAAAGTGTAGAAAAATTGGCTAAGTCCCTGGCGAGATGATGGGGGCGGCGCACCAGGTCTATCCTAGAGCTGAAATTGCTGGACATTTGACTAAGTCTGTGGTGAGAAGGTGGGGGTGGTGACCAGACTTGTCTCGAGCTGAAATTTCTAATTTTAAAGCTAAGTGTTAGAGGGCAGAAGCATTATTTGTAGGCTCAACTATAAATACATCCTCTAGGGCAGTTGTTAGACATCTTTTGACAGATTTTTCTATCTTTTGTTCATTTTAATATTACATAGTTCATCTTCAGAGGTGTGTAAGCCGTTTGGAAGGAAGACCTAAGTCTACACTAGGTTTCTTTACTTTGATGATGAATATGTATTCATTTTTCCAGTTGTCTATGAGTGGCTAAAATTATATTCTCTGGTTTTGGCCAAGGTGGATGGTTGAATCTTTGAAAGATTGATTTAATATAGATTTGATTCTTCATTGCGGTTGTTTGTATTTACTCGTTTTAATTTTTTATTTATGAGACTAATCACCTTATAAGTAAATCTGTTGGCTTTCACTTAAACTTGAGAAAGGGAATAAGAAGGGTTAAAGATAAATATAAAACAGGAGTTCAAAGACCCTCAAACCTATTGGTGAGAGGATAGAAGTTGTTGTTGAGGATTGGGATACACCCTTCAACCCCGTTTAGTTGAAATACAAGTAGGTATAATCGTCGTTTCATGTTTCCCCAGCGACCATAGGGATATAGGCGTTAGGTTTCATGAAATAGTCTTTGGATGCTAGGGATAGTGGCAAGGAATGGGATAGTAACTTGCAACTAGCAACCGTAGGAAGAATCATTCTAGTGTAATCATGTCTTGAAAACTTAACCTGAAACCAAGCATGGGCCATTTCCCTAGATTTTTATCATCATCGAAGTAAAACCAAGCTTGCAACCATTTTAGTTATTTTTACATTAAAAGTTTTAGTAGTTAATTTCCCAAACCATTCCCCATTTTAACTGTTTGTTAGAATAGAAAAATAAAGTAATAAACTTATAATGATTGAACTTACAAGTCTCTGTGGGTACGACAATCAGGGCTTTCAGTCCTATATTACTTGATGACCACGTGCGCTTGGGAGACATCAAGTTTTTGGTGTTGTTGCCCGGGACTTGAATATTGTTTGATCATTTGTAGGTTAGGATTTTATTCCTCTATTCTATATTTTACATTTGTTTCTTTATTTTTGTGAAGTTTATAGGGTTGTGTGCTTAGTATATGCCAAGTACGAGAAGTTAAGAATCACTTTTGGCATCTCTTGATCCTAAAATTAAGAGGACCTTTGGAAGGTTAATCATGGAGAACAATAAGCAGACACAAGGCAACAACCAAGAGAGAGTTCCAGTGTTGAACTTTTCTAGGCCAAACTTGGAGAATGCTTTTAAAGAGATCGGCTAGCCTCCTATCACTGGGAACTTTGAGCTGAGTAAGGGACCATAAGGTTGGTACAAAACACTTTCCAATATAGGGGAAAATGACACGAGGATCCCCACAGGCATCTGATGACATTCCCGAAGCTAAGTGAGATTTTTTATTACTAGAACGTGTCAGATGAATATGTGAAGTTGACTTTTTTCTGTTCTCACTGATTGGTGAAGCCAAGGAGTGGCTTCAAAATGAACCAGCAGGTTCCATCACCACATGGGAGGCTCTTTCCAACAAATTCATCAATAGGATTTTCTTTTCAAGGAGAACCAAGGAGTTGAGAGGGAAGATCTTCGGGTTTGTGCAGAAAGATGGTGAGACCTTGGCTCAGGCGTGGGAACATTACAAAGGTTATTTGAGAGATTGCCCGCATCACATGCAGCTTAAGGAGATAATTGGGCATAACTTTATAGAGGGTCTGAAGCCTGAGTCAAAGATCCTGCTTGATGCTACTGCACAGGGACAAATTCTGTCCAAAAGCTATGATGAAATTGAGGCTCTCGTGAACCTCATGTTAGTGGGGAGTCAGGATTATCAGGACTCAGGCTGAGGATTCGCAGCAGTGAAGGTGTCAAGAAAGCTTGAGGTAGATAGTGTTGTGACAAACAGAGCAGACATTAGCCAGTTGATGAATGTGATTAGAAAACTTATAACCACACCAGCAGGAAGCCAAGTACAGAAGGTGCATTAGGTGCAGACACCACCACCGTATTATGAAGCATGTGGAGAAGGTCATGCATATTCAGGTTGTCCACTTAATCCCGAATCTGTATTTTTTGTGGGACAACAGAATCGTGGTGGAGGTTTTGCAGGTCATTGTTATAATCAGGGGTATCAAAATGTAGTAAATCCCTCATGGGGAGGGAACCAGAACTTCCAAAGGCCCTACAATGGGTCAAAGGCCTCAGGGCCAGCAGTTGAGCAGTTCTCTTGAGGAGACGATGAAGCAATGGATGGTGCAACAGACTTAGGTGGTGAATGAGATGCAAAAGTCCATCCATGAGCTTGAGAGGAAGATGGGGCAATTGGCCCTGCAGTAAACCAACAAAAAAAAGGGAGCACTTCTGAGTAACACCAAGAAGAATCCCAAAGAAAATGTGAGCCCAATCTGTCTGCGCAGTGGTAAGGAACTGGATGAGGTTATCTCCAGAGAAACTAAGGTTGAGGATGAGCAGGTTAAGAAGTCCAAGAATGAGGTTAGGAAATCAAGCAACTCACTACCAAAAGTTGTAGTAGCTAGACCGCCGCGCCCATTCTCGCAGAGGTTTCAAAAGAAGAAGGAGGACACAGCTTGCAAGAAGTTTCTTAACTTGTTGAAGAAGGTACATGTTAACATTCATTTGGTGGATCTTTTTTAGGAAGATCCAAAACATGCTAAGTACTTGAAGAAAATTGTGGCCAAAAAGAGGCGGTTAACAAAATTTGAGACTGTTTCTCTTACAAAAAAGTGCAGTTCTCGAGTTTAGAATAAAATTTCGAAAAAGATGAAGGACCCCATGAGCTTTACCCTTCCTGTGGTTATTGGAGACAAGGAAATTGGCTTAGCATTGTGTGATTTGGATGCTAGCATCAATTTGATGCCTGCATCCCTGATCAGAATGCTGGGACAAGGTGAACCTCGCCCAACCACAGTGACTCTGCAGCTTGCAGCCTATCCTGATGGAATAATAGAAGATGTCTTGATAAAGGTGGGACCTTTCATTCTCCCAATGGACTTCATAATCCTAAATTACAAATCCAATGCAACAGTTCCCCTTATTTTGGGGAGAGGATTCTCAGCCACCATAGATGCCATCATACAGGTAAAGACTGTCAAGATATCTATGAAGGTAGATGGTCAAGAAGTAGTTTTGAAGTGTTTAAATAAGCAAGCTCCTCAGTACGAGGAATTCACAATTAAGTCAGCAGTAGAACCTGGAGGATCTAATCAGTTAGTTGAGTAGCGTAAGCTGCATGAAAGTTCTTTGAATTGTCAATTTGGTCACCATTTCACTCGAATGAAGGAGTAATGGGGACCATAGTCATGCTGCGACGTTAAATTAGCCGCTGCATGGGAGGCAACCCATGAATATCGTACCACGACTATAACTAAGGTGCTTGGTGGGAGATAACCCATCGTTCTAACATTTTTATATTTTTTTCTTTATTTTGTTGGGATGAACAAAGCTCTAGAGACAAAAAGAGCTGAAAAAGGTTAATTTTGGGCTGAGATACTTGACGTAGGGTGCCAGGTGTTAAACTCTAGAATAAATTTTTTTTGATAGGTGGTGCTATAGGTGGCGCATTTCGCCAACTCCCCATTTCCAAAGAATTTTTTTTTCTAAGTTTGTGGTGAGACAGAGGGCCACCGCACCAGAGGCCTTTTGGGAAAAATGTTTTTGGTCAAACTGGGTCAATATTGACCCAAAGACCTTAAAATTACCAAAAACCCAGGCCCCACACTTTTATTTAAATTTCCACTCATCCTTTTTCTTCAAAAAGTTGAAAAACAAAAAAAAAGCAAAAATTCTCTCTCTTCCTCTCTTAACCCGTACCTCCCTCCCCCTCCCCCTTTCATCGTTTTCTTCTCCAAGCTTCGGTAAAGCTCCTCTTCTCAACTCAAGTAAGTATTTTACTTCTCTCTTATTTAGGTAAAGTTGAAAGCATGCTCCCATACCCTTCTCTCCCAAGATTAAAGACCCAAATCACCATTGTTGGTGAAAAGAGTAAATTTGATATTATGGATTTCATGAGCTTTAATGTTTAAATTTATTCCATGATAATGTGTATTTTTGTTGGGTTAACTTATTTTTGGTTGAATATCATGATTTGAAGTTATGGGGATGAATGGGGATGGTGAATTGAATTCATGAATTTGGTGGGTAGGTGCACTAATTATAAAGAGAGAAAGTACATGGGCGTTGAATTCTTGAACGTGAATAAGTCTTGAGTTATTGAAATTCATGTTAGTTCATTATGGATGGTAGTAAATTTCTTGTTGGGCTATTGAATGAGTTAAATAATACTACCTCCATGTTGGAATTACTTGAATTGAGAATTGAAGGAGGGAAAGTGAGAGGGATGGCCAATTAAGGCATTCTTGAAAATCTAAATATGAAAGGAGAGTTGAAGAATTCATGAACTTGGTTGGATTTAGAGTTAGTGAATGAATTAGTGTTGGGAGGTTGGATGACGATGGGGGAAGTCTTGAGTACCCCATTGGACAAAGTCTCACCACTATGCTAGCGAATTAAGTGTGGCGTCAATTTTTCACCTTTAAACACTTAATTAGCTAGCCTTGTTATTCACAGACTAATATTGTGTAGTTCTTGGTTTTTGCTTGACACGTACCATGGAACCGAAAAGAAGCAAAGGAATGGAGATTGAGATAGCAGGCAAAGGGCTAAAGAGGCTTCGAAAAGGTACAAAAGGAGCCAGTTCATCAATAGCTAAGGCTAGCTCTGCTAAACGCTTTGGCGTACAAGCGATAAAGCCTCATGGTCTTACCTAGTGCAACAAGTAGAAGGAGAGTAAGTATGCTCCTAAAAACTGGATCGATGAGGGCCGCCTAGCAATGGAGTTCCCTGCTATTCGGGACAAGCTCCGTGAGTTGGGAGTTGGATACATATTTGTTAAGCTAGAAGAATGAAACCTCACCTTGGTGAGGGATTTCTACGCAAACTAGGATACATCATTTGGAGAGAGCATCAAAGTGAAGATAAGGGGTCAGGTCGTGTGGTTCACTTACAAAAGGTTCAATGCTTTTCTTAGCGCACTTGTAGTAGACCCTTCAGAGTATTTTATTTTTGTTAAGAGGCCTCCTTACCGTGAAATCCATCACACTCTCTGTGGTGATCATTCATTCACCAGATGGGCACGGGACCACAAGGGCATTCACTCCACACTTGCGTTCTCTTACTTAAAAAGGGAGGCGAAGGTTTGGGTGAAGATATTTTATGTTGTGTTTCTATTAGGGACTCACATGACAGAAATCACTAGAGAGGGGGTAGTGCTTGTGTACATGCTTATGAAGGAGATACCGGTTAAATTTGGTGTTGTGCTCCGGAATAATATGAAGAGATCACGAGACAACTACAGGTGGAAATATTGTTGTGGTAGTCTCTTGACCCAATATTTGCGAGAGGCAGGTATTGAGGAGGAGGAAGCATACCTTCATCTACCTAAAATAGGGCACTTAGAAGGAAACATAATTGATGCTACAAAAGTGAAGGAGTCTGTCACTTCTACAGCTCAAGCCATCTCTATAGCTGATCGTCAAGTTCGTGATGAGAGCTGGCAAGGTCGTGTATTTGGGATGCTTTACTTGCAGTTGAGGATAGGAGGCCGACCTACTATAAATGAGGAGATAGAAGCCTTTGAGGATAGATACCCACTCACATAGAGTGTCCTGAAGATGTGTAGAGTGGGACCTACCTTCGAGAAGCCGTTTGATAATGATGAGGCCACTGTGCTGACCGACGGTATTGATGATCTAGATAATGATAAGAAGGATGATGATGCTACTATGGGTGCCAAGCAGGTTGATGGTGATGGTGATTAGGAGGAGGATCAGGATTACAATCCTGATGATGATGCTTAGTGGCCCAGGAAGTTCCTTTTTCCCTACCTTTTTATATGATTGTGTGCATTGGGGACAATGAACCGTTTAAGTGTGGGGTAGAGGAATATTCATGTTTGTTATTTAATTGCTGTATTTGTAGGCCATAGCATAGTTTCATCCCCGTAGTAGTAGCTTTATGATTTGTTAGGTCTTGGTCTGTAATAGCTAGTATGATGATGACTTATGATGCCTTGGGATGTTGGATACTCTATTTGTCTTTAGTTGTTGATATTGTTAGTTTTAGCTTAAATTTTTAGTTTAAATTTTTTTAGTTGGTGTTGGTGTTGGTAAAGGGTGAGTAAGTTCATTGAGCTTTGTTTGAAAATTTTTAAAAATTGGCATATCTCACCCAACCTTTGATTTTTCTTATGGCCTCGATTCTTTTCCAAAGGAAAGTCCTTTGAACCGGTAAAATTTTCATTTTGTAGGAGTCGTTGTAGTCATAAAGTAGTGACCCTTCCCTATGATAGATGGATGACGACCGTCTTAAGAGAATTTCATCACGTTTTTATTTTTTTTAGGATTGAGTCGTAGATCATTCGCTTGTGTGCTTATGACATTCTACTTAGCTGCTACGCTAGAGTCAATAAAGTGGTCTACTTGAGTGCATAAGTGAGGAATATATGAGAGACACATATAGCTCTTTAATTTGACTCAAAATGATTCTAAGGGATTAATAATGAAAATTTTCATTCAATATGATAGTGTGGATGTGTAGCTGTAGGAAGCCGACTAGACTCTTGATTTCCATGAGAGATGAGTTGAATTTTCTTGTGTGTTCATATTGGAACATCTAGAACTTTCCTTCGTGTATGTAGGATAACTAATTGTTAGGGAGTTAGGATATGATCAAGGCATTTATTTGATAAAGCCAAGTTTTTTCCATGTTCGTTTTATCTTCCTGTACATTTTTCCTAGTTAACTCCATTTGAGCCATTAAACTTTATTCTTTCTTAGCTATGAAAGTAGCTTAATCTTTCTTTTTGTGAGACCTCAGACTTATCGATCCAAAGTAGTCTTAGGCACTTTGAGACTAGAAAGTAAAGGTCCACCGAAATATAATGTTAAGGGAGAAAGAAAAATTGTGGTAAGAGAAGAAAAATAGGAAAAAGGGTGCTCACAGAATTATGTTGTCTACTTGTTTCTAGGACAATAAAAAATAAATCTTTAATTACAAAATTCTTATTGATATTATAAGCAGAAAAGACTAGCAGTCAAATAGTGAAAAAGGAGCATGGGAAGAAAAGAAAGAAAAAGGGTGAGTTAGTGAAGGGTGAATAAACAAAGAAAAAGGTGGTGGACTTGAGAAGTGAAAAATATCTTAAAAGTGCTTAAGGCTTTAGTCACTATAAAAGAAATATCATTCCTACCCATCCCTTAGCTAACATACAATCAATAAAAAACCTTGTGATCCGAATCTCTTGAAACAATCAAGCAGTCTAAATGTACATGAATGGAAAGCCTATGGTATGTGACATATATGCATTACATTATTTGTGAGCGTGAGAGTTCCTTGCTTTCTATGTTCCATGTGTTTGCATTGACAATTTGAGAGAGAAACATCACTAAAAATGAGGGGCACAAGATGTCTAAGTCGGTGTACTATTTGTTGCATGTTTTATACTTAATCATGTTGGCCCTATGTCTTGAAAGATAATTCAATTATAAAAGTTTTGAAGTCTTGATTGTGAAGCCTTTGCATGTGCTTGATGAGAAGTGTTGTACGTTGATGAACCACTTGAATTATGCTCTATGCTAGTTGGTTGAGTGTGATTTCTTAGAGGTACCAAGTGTGATGGTAAATGATGAGTTTATGTGTGGAGTAAAGGATTGTTCGAGGATGAACAATGGTTTAAGTGTGGAGTGGTGATGTTGGGAATATTTCTATGTCCATTTATCTTGTTTTGGCCCTTCTTTTACCTTTTTTTGAGTGCATAATCCTTATGAAATGCATGAATTCATATGTTTGTGTATTTTGTATGCTAACAAATGTTATGAGGTGTTTTGAGCAGGAAACCAAAGAAAAAGAACCTAAATGAACCAAGGTTGAAGAATTGAGAAGCTGAGAAGAAGGTTCGGGGGTTATGGTGGGCGCCCCGTGGTAGGTCCATAGCTCCTTGACAAGATTCATCAAATTTTAGTACTATGGCTGGCACCCCACGCCAGCTACTTGACTTCAGAAGATGATCATTTCAACACCTTCGCAAGATGGTGGGCGTAGAGCCCCAAAGCTTTCTAGACTTAAAGAAAATCATTAAAATTCTGGTGAGATGGAGGAGGCCTCATGCCAGAAGAGTCCAAAAGTGCAAGAATTTGACAAACACTTTGGCGAGATAGTAAGAGTGGTGCGCCAAATGTGCTGAAAGTTTAGAAAAATTGGCTAAGTCCCTGGCGAGATGATGGGGGCGGCACACCAGGTCCATCTCAAAGATGAAATTGCTGAAAATTTGAATAAGTATATGGAGAGATGGTGGGGGTGGCGTGCTAGACTTGTCCCGGGCAGAAGCATCATTTGAAGGCTCAATTATAAATACATCCTCTAGGGCGTTTGTTAGACATCTTTTGACAAGATTTTGACATATTTTTCTATCTTTTGTTCATTTTAACATTATGTAGTTCATCTTTGGAGGCGTGTAAGCCATTTGGAAGGAAGACCTAAGTCTACACTAGGTTTCTGCTCTTCTTTACTCTTTACTTTGTATGATGATGAATATGTATTCGTTTTTTCATTTTTCTGTGAGAGGCTAAACTTATATTCTAGGTTTTTGTCCATGGTGGATGGTTGAATGTTTGAAAGACTGATTTAATGTAGATTCGAGTCTTCATTGCAGTTGTTTGTATTTACTTGTTTTAATTTCTTATTTATGAGACTGATCACCTTATAAGTAAATCTATTATCTTTCCATTGAACTTGGGAAAGGGAATCAGAAGGTCTAAAGGTAAATACAAAATGGTAATTCAAAGACACTCAACCCCATTGGTGAGAGGATAGAAGTTGTTGTTGAGAATACAGATATACCCTTCAACCCTGTTAAGTTGAAATACAAGTAGGCATAACCGCCATTTCATATTTATCCAGCGACCATAGAGATATAGGCGTTAGGGTTCATGAAATAGTCCTTGGATGCTAGGGATAGTGGCAAGGAATGGGATAGTAACTGGTAACTAGCATCTGTATAAAGAATCGTTCTAGTGTGATCACGTCTTGAAAACTTGAAATGAAACCAAGCATGTGCCATTTCCCTAGATTTTCATCATCATCAAAGTAAAACCAAACTTGCAACCATTTTAGTTATTTTTGTATTTAAAGTTTTAATAGTTAAATTCCCAAACCATTCCCCATTTTAACTGTTTGTTAGAATATCAAAATAAAGTAATAACCTTATGATGATTGAACTGACAATTCTCTGTGGATATGTTAATCAAGGCTTCCAGTCTTATATTACTTGAGGACCACGTGTACTTGCGTGTACTTGGGCGACATCAATCATATATTTCAAATGGGCCAATATTTTAAAAAACAGTGTTAAATCATAGCTGAGTCTTAGAAAATATGCTAATATCAAATCATGGGTATACATCTTGCAATTCAAAGTGAAATCATGAATATTATATGCTATTCATCACATGAACCATGAAGGACATGGAAGATATGTGAGAAATCATACATATAATAGAAACCCTAAGGCATGATTTCTACAAAACTGAATTTACTAGGGTTTATGTAAATAATTGGGACAAAAGGGTGAAAGGAAGCCCTTGTTAAAGTCCCACATGCCTGGCTTGGAGAAATTCCTACTAGCACTTGAAGCTTGAAGCTCTTGAATAGTAATCCTAGGTGTTCTTGGGCCTTGAAAGAAAGAGAAGAGAGGAACTATACAGTGGTTGTGAGAAGAGTGAGGGATTAGACTAGAAAAACCTCTCTAATAGGCCCTTTAGGACATCTAAAATGACCTAATTTAGGAGTTAAAAGTATAAGAAGTTACGAAGATACCCCTGGAAAATCGATCTTAAAATCTACCCGTCTAGTTCCATGGGTCGTACCACGACTTGTGGTGTCATACCACGGGTGGTGGTATTCAATTTCTGGCTTCTAGGTGACTTAAAATCTTGCAGAAACTCTTACCATGGGTCATTGGTACGAATTGTACCTAGATACCTACCATGAGTCGTACCATGACTTGTGGTGACTAGGCTGGACCTGTCCATTAAACCTGACAATGCTTCACTAAATTGCCCATAATATTTTACTTCGAACTCCAATTGATACAATATTTGATGCATTGAAAATAAAACTCAAAGGGTTTCAGTTTGATATGCTAGATCACCCAAAAATATTTTGTAAATTGGGAGTTACGATCATTTAAAGTTGGCCCTTGTAAAAACTTATATGAAAACTTAATCGGTAGGAAAGACTCTTAACTCAACTTTATGCTAGAGGTTCCTTATGACCTTAATTTGCATCCAATACACTTCTGACATTTATGAGTTGATCTTAATAGCTTGTTTCGATAAAATTTATCGGGTTTGGGTTTATCCACATACCTAGAACGTTTCTATACTAAGCCTAAAAGTCTGAGGCATTACAATATCTCAACTCACGACTGAAACAACGATCCATACCATCATATTATGACTCGTACTGAATCTTTGTAGCTACTGATCTTTCCTTGAAAAATTCTTTGAACTCACTTCCTATATACAATCAGTCACATATATCATATTTTTTTTTATTAAACTAGCATATCCTTTCTTATTTATCACACAATTTTCACATATTTGAAAAAGAGTTGCAAGGCGCATACAATCAACAAAATTGTACTTTACAATTTTTTAAACATAATGTGACTTATCAAGGAAAATTTCATCATATGTTTAATAATTTTTTTCATTCCAAGAATGAAATTTATCTCACCAAATATTTCATGTCAATATAGCTACTCAACATATTATTATAGCTTCTTTGATAACACCCATGTTAGAGCCAAAAATCTCACTTGCAACCAATAACATGTGAATTATTTCAAGATTAGTATATGCACGTGTTAACACTTTTTTTAAAAAATATTCCCAAGATGCAAAAATCACATTATTCATGATGAATATTTTTCTCATTGCATCAACCCCCAATATTTCGAGAGTTTAATAAAAACAAATATTGATGAAAAGTAGTATGACTTTATTCATGAAGTTTGTTAGGAAGAAGTTTTCACCTTTTCTGCATTTGAGTTTAGAAATACTTCACTCTTCCATCACTTGAAAAGATCTATTGAAGTTGAAGTGGAATGATGTTGAGATCTCCTATCTTGATATTCGTAATTTTTCAACTGTAACAAGAGTGAATCTCCATAAATTATTGGTAAATATATCATAATTTATAGTGAAAAATAAAATAAATAAAAATGAATAAATAAATATTCAAGCTGAGGCGTAAATATCTCGCTCTCTTTAAGGAGATTCAAGTCAACTTCGGTATAATATTCACCGATCAAGTAACAATACTCTTGACTTTTCTCCTCTAGTATAAAACAGTCCAACTTTCACGACCCAAATTGGTGGGTCCTGCGGACACCTACATCGACTCTAGCTTGATAGGAGAACTCTTTTTCGAACAATGTATTAAATAACTTCAATACTCATTAATTTGCACATATCAAAAATATTTTCAAAATTACAATAAATCTTTTCCAAAAACCACGACTTTCTAAAACTGAATCTTCCAAAAGATCTAGTCTAGACAGGTACAAGATCTCTAAATAGATTATCGATAAATAAAAGGACACAACTTCGTTCGGGGAGAAGTGCAGAAGCTGATGCTGAGTACACCACATCAGTCATGAAACTTCAAACCTACCACAACCTACACCCAAAAAGGTGTAGAAAGAGTAGTATCACTACACCACATATACTGGTAGGCATCATCGACCAACTATAATTAGTTCATGCAACAACATAAAATTAATATGTGATTAATAGTTCAGTTTTTAAGAAAACACTCGACAATTTATCAAGACAATTTTTACTCTTCATTTACCATAGTTAATAATACATCCATATTTCTCTATCCAGCTTAGCCACAAAGGTGGGCCTGCACACTGTTTAGGCCTCGCTTTAGCAATAAGTTGACCACTGTCGCAGTCTTGCCGCAATGGAAATTCTATCACTGCAGCTATACTACTCTAGAAAGTAACTCGACTTTACTCAAAACCTTATTTCTTTCAACACCTCATCAATTACACAAGGTCTAACATCACAAAAAACTGTAGCAATTCACACTCAATTTAATATACACTTCACCACTTTTCATCTTATCATAATTATTCATTTTATTCCCCTTTTCACAAAACATTCTCATAGTTAGGATCAACACAACAACAATACATAAATCATATTTATCCGATAATTTTGAATACAAACATTACCTCATTCACAAATAAATTCATCAAAACACCAAGGCTTACAATATAAGTAAGACACGATTATGCAACAGACCATATGCATGCTAAACACACGGTAAATAGACCCATCATCATTAATTTATCTCATCGGTGTCTCTACACATATCAGTGTCATACTTGTCAGTGAACTCTGTCACACAGCCGAATGTACATCATAACATACTTGTACTTATATCTGTCACAATAATACCATCGGTAGTGTGCCGACATACACCTCCGTCACATCACCACACCCACTCACATAGAACATCACTGTCCACACATGCCAGAGGATCTTATTTCTGCCCTTCCAGTCATGACCTGCAGGGGACTCTAGAAATTCATGAACCGTACACCTAGCTATATAAACATGTACTCTTACTTGTACACTCAGCCATCTGAACATCATATCATACCTGTCTATGTACGCTTACCTGTACACCCAACCGTATGAGTATCATATCATAACCGCTCACCCGGATGCTCACCTCAGGCATGAGCCACTCATCTCGAAGTATCTATATGTACCTCAATCAATCGCACTTTCTCTCATCCAGATGCTTACCTCGGCCACGAATCACTTATCTCAAGATAAGAACTTATTATTCAACTTTCATCAATATATCCAATATTCTTATCAATCAATCATCTCATATGACAACTCAGAGTGATATATCAACCAACATTCATCAACATAACTTATTATGCATTTCATTCAGTCCAATCGTGGGATAATTCACAAAAAATATATGAATTAACAATCATCAACATAATTCAACATGCTATTAATTTAATCAACACACATGACCCCTTATAAGTACACATTGATTATTATAATAATACTTAATTTTAACAACAAACCACATTTATTCATCTCGGGTTCATTAACAGAATGCATCTAAATCATCATTACCTCCATCATAAGCAGCATTCGAAGATCAATTAATCATATAGTCAATCCACACAGATATATATNATAGTCAATCCACACAGATATATATCATCATATAAGATCTAACTCCTCATAACCGTAACCTGTTATCTTTCTAGTTATTTATCAATTAGCCAAGTCTTGCATCATCTATCACAACAATAAAACACACAAGGTAACCTTTATAATTCCTCGTTTTAATCTTTTCTACCCTCTCACATAAGGATCTATCACCTAAATAGGTTCTTCAATATTGATCAAAATATTATTCGTATTAGTCCCCATTTTAAGTCAACTTACTCGGGATCATCAGCGCCCCTTTAATATATTCATTCACAAGGAAATTTCATCAATGCAAAATAATCATTTCAATGTAATCCAGATTTAGTTACTCAACCTTGATACTATGGTTTCTTTCAATTACCTGTTCTTTCCTTACCTCTAATTCATTTTAAGCTAGTTAATTTATCCTACCATACTTGCGTATTCGTTCATAATAATTAAATTGCAGCATCCAACTCATATAACTAAAATTAGATTTGATCACTTTATTTTTTCCTTTTATTCATACTATTACAATCATTTACCCATGATTATACCATTAAGAGTGCACCACCAAAATATACAATCAAGAACAACCACAATCACATGTCGTCAAAACATGCTATCAAGAATATAACCTCAAGACTCCACTATCAAGAACATAACATCAAGAAAATTACATCCAAAATATTAAATCAATAATTAATTATTAGCTAGGTTTCACTTTTCTACATGTTTCCATACTTAGGATTAATCCTCTAATTTTATAGTTACATCACTACAAATCTTTCATCCTGTCATTATATTTTTATGATCCCTCTACCCTCATCCATTGTATATTAATAGTACATATGTATATGATTCACTAATTACAATCTAACATAAAGGTAAGCCATAACCTACTTGGATCGCAGAACTAGAATATGCATCTACTCCACGAGAGCTTTGTCTTTTCTCAATGCCTCCAAATATTCAAAGTCTAATAATAAGACATCAAGGAATCAATCAATAGTCTATTTAGTCAATTCAAAGGTTTGCAAACTCAACCTACTATATTTTACCTGTTCTTTTACGCTCTAATTCGATAATCACAGGCTAAATTATCATAGCCCAAATCTACAATGACCACTCAAACTTATTTTATTATTTTTTATCCCTCTAACCCTCCCAAAACAGGTTTTAAGGTTAAGGGTTCCAAATTTACTAAATTCTAGGTCTCAAACTATCATAAAAACAACGTTCTGCATTCACATTCACCCTAAAAGTGTTAATTTCTCACTTTTAGGCCTAGGAATTGACATCCACTCAGTCCCGTTCGAATATCTCTTGCTTTCAATACTTAGATATTTTGAATAAAAAGTCACCATTAAAGTTTAGCTATTATGTCATGGGTGTTAGGGAATTGAAAGAGGAAAAGAACAAGTTAGAATTCTTACCTTGGAAAGAAGAACCCTTTTTTCTTTGGAGAATCGCTCTAACTCTTTAATTCATTCGTTCCATAGAATAACGGAGTAAAAGCCCTAATATTCGAACCTAAACTGACTTTCTTTCTTGCATCATCCACTGCAGTGGTATATTTACGCTGTAGCAATACCACTATGATGAAAGATCGTTCGTCGTGGCCGTCTTGCCGCCTGGTCCACCAATTTTTTATATTCATCCCTTCAAGTTAGTTAATAAAATAATCTCTTATTTTAAAAAAAAATAAGCTAGACCTGTAAAATTTTGAATCCTTACACCAATGTCATTGAAGCTCTATAATAATCGAACGAATCATTACATCAGATACCAAGTAAAGAACCATTCGTCCCCAAATAACCTTAGGGGATATGTAGGAGTTTTCTACCGCATCACAGTCCAAATCCATGTGGGGTCATAATTATGGTTATATTCTTCCTACCATGGTCTTACCATTATCACTGTCGGATTTAATCGGAACTTTACCAAATCCTATTTCTGATGTCCTACAATGCTAATAGGCGTACTACACAGACACGATGCACGAATTTAATTCTCCCATCCTCGTATCCCTGTCTGGGAAAAAGTCCCACTTACACCACTTCTACTAGTTATTTTCACACTTGAATCGACCCGTTAAATTTCGAGTCTCCAACATTCCTCAACAATAGCCCATATCCACATATTGGTTATGCAACCCCCATGTTATCACTATTCTTCATAAGGCTCCCTTTATCAGGTACTTGGGACACTTCTGACACTCGTAGGAATTGAAACGTCGGATATATCTCTAGAATGGACCTAGCCGCTCTAGTGGTGCTTTTCCGCCGCAGCGGTCTAGCGACAGCAAAAATTTGTCCGCTGAAGTGAGACTAAAATTTTAGATTAAGAAGAAGAAGGGATGATTTTTGGTTCATTCTCATATTTTCATTCCAACTTTTGGCCCAAATCCTCCCTACTTCCCTCATAATTCCCCTCAATTTCTTAGGTAATTCTCATTCCCACAACTTTATTATCACTAACATTTCACCCTTTATCATTAATTCATACGTCAACATGGCTATGTTGCCAAATACCAATTGAATTTTTCAGATACCAATTGGACTAAACTCAGGTGGATAACACACTCAGATAGCACGATATGAAAGAAATAAAGAGAAACTTCTTAGATGCCTCATAGCCTTCGGAAGATTAGATATGGACGTCTACACATTAATCCACAGGAGCCTGATGAGTTGGTAATTTAACAACTCATTAGGCTCTTAAGCATGAGCTTTAGCTTAGTTTTCAAGTCATTTAGATGAATTTTATGCCGTTTTTTCCTTTTTATATGTAGGTATCTGAGTTGAAGAAAAAGAACAAGAAGTGGAGTAAAAAGAAAGAAATCAGGTGAAAATCGGTGATCCATCAGAGGGCACCGGTGAAATACCGGTCAAACATAGATAATCATTGATTTGAGGAGAAAATGCAACCGGCGGCCACAGAGATCAACCAGTGACTCATCGGTTAAATCACCTACAGGTGTTGGAACTTGCTGGACCGAGGAGTAAAGTAATCGGCGGATCACGGATGGAGGTCGGCGAACCACCAAAGGTGTCACCAAATGGTCCTATAACATCACTAGAAGTGAAGAAGATAACGGACGATGGTTTGCGGAATGCAACCGGCAAACCGTCGGTTCCCTCGCAAGTGAAAAATGCTTGAACAGGGGAAATTACGTCTAACACTAAAAAAGAGGAGATTAGTTGCCCTATTTTTGTATATAGTCTAGAAGAAAGTACTCTGTATATACTTTTTAGCTTTTTTTGAACATTCCTTTTGCTTAGGAGAGAGAAGAACCCCATTGGAGGAGATTATTAAGATTGCTTTTCCTATTTTCATCTTTTTCCTTAGCAAGATATAGCCATTATTGCAGACATATTTTGAGTTTGATTTTTCTTGCTCTTACTAATGAAATCATTGAGTTTATTAATGAATATACTCTTTAGTTTCTTAATTATGAATAGTTAAATCATCAACTAGAGGTGTGTGATGATGGGTGCTTACTTAGATTGGGTATTACTAGATTCATCTCAATACTGCTTAATTAGTAAAAATCTGTTGAGTTCTCTACAATTTATAATTGATGACCCATAGTTGCTAATGTGGGTCTACTTTTCTTACTTGATTTCAGCTTAAAAAAGAAGAATTCAAGTATCGGGAGAGAATTTGATGGTGGGAATGGATGTGATTTTGTGGAGTTGGGCTAGAGATAGCCAAAACCCATGTTCATAATCCTAATTAGTAGTTGATGGATAAAGATTAATTCAGCTATTAACCCAAACTCTAATAGGCTAAATGAATTGTGTCTTGAGGTTCAAAAGGACTCGAGAAAAAGACATCCATGAGTTTGAAAAATACAGGGCGCCATCTTGTCCAAAGTTATTTATACTTATTCGCAATGATTTGATGAGCTACCATATCCTTATTTGATTAGCATTCCATCTACACTACACCTCTACTCTTCATTCAGTATTATCTATCAATTTTGGTTATTTTGCTATTTTGGATAGTTGGTTTAAACTACAATATTGTTAACTTCATTTTCCACCAAAAATTTACTATTTTATTTCTTTTGACTGGTGCGAGTTAATTCAAATTTCCTAAAGCAACGCTTGCGCAAATCATTCACTAGTCTCTGTGGGATTCAACCCCGACATCCATTGGGAATATTTATTTTGAGAAACGATCGTGTATGCTTTCTGGTTAAGAGGAGTGTAGTTTGGATGTTATCAGAGTCTACTCGACATTTCTCTTGTACTTGTGAGACTGATAACCTAGACACTCTGATACCAACTTAGCATGACCCAAATGGATGTTGACACCTTCATCGATTCTAACTCGATAGGAGAATTCCTTTTCGAATAATGTATAAAATAACTTCAATACTCATTTATTTGCAAAAATAAGAAATATTTTAAATTTACAATAAATTCTTTTCCAAAACCAGGACTTCCTAAAACTGACTCTTTCCAAAGATCTAATCTAGATAGGTACAAGAACACTAAACAGAATATCAATAAATAAAAAGACACAGCTTCGTCCGCGGAGAAGTGTAGAAGCTAATGTTGAATATGCCACATTATTCATGAAACTTCAAACTTGCCAAAACCTAGACCCAAATATGTAGCAAGAGCAGTATCAGTATACTATACGTACTGGTAGGCATCATCGGCCAACTACAATTAGTTCATGCAACAACATAAAATTAATATGCAACCAATAATTCTATTTTTGAATAACCACTCAATAATTTATCAATCCAATTTCTTACTCTTCATTTATCCTAGTTACTTAACAATACATCCATATTTCTCTACCCAGCTTAGCCACAAAGACTGGCCTGCATACTTTTTAGGCCTCACTGCAGTAGTAACTTGACCGCTGCCGCAGTCTCGCCGCAACAAGAATTCTATCGCTGCAATGGAAATTTTATTTGCTGCAGCAGTACTTGCTATAGGTAGTAACTCGACTTCGCTGGCAATCTTACTTCTTTCAACACCTCATCTATTACACATGGTCAAATATCACATAAAAATGTAGCAATCCACACTCAATTTAATATACATTTCACCACTTTTTATCTTATCACAATTATTCATTTTATTCCCTTTTTCACGAAACATTCTCACAGTCTTAAAACACAAAATCATATTTTCCCAATAATTTTTAATACAAATATTAACTCATTCACAAAAAAATTCATCAAAACACCAAGACTTATAATATAAGCAAGACACAATTATGCAGCAGATCCTATGTACACTGAACACAAGGTAAATAGACCTGTCAGAATTGGTGTCATACTTGTCACTAAACTTTGTTACACAGCTGTATATATATATCATAACATACATGTACTGATCTATGTTAGAATCATATCATCGGTAATATGCTGGGCACGTAATATGCTGGGCACACGCCTCCATCACATTACCGTACCTACTCACACAGAACATCACTGTACACATGCTAGAGGATTTTATTTCTTTCCTTCTAGTCATGACCTGTAGGGGACTCTAGAAATTCATGAACTATACACCCATTCGTATGAACATCATATCATACCTGTCTGTGTACTCTTACTTGTACGCCCAGCTATATGAACATCATATCATACCTGTCTGTGTACGCTTACCGTACACCCAGTCGTATGAACATCATATCATACCTATTTGTTTACTCTAACCTGTACACCCAATCATATGAACATCATATCATAATCGCTCGCTCGTATAATCACCTCGTACACAAGCCACTTATCTCCAAGTATCTATATGTACCTCAATCAATTGCACTTTCGCTCGTCCAGATGCTCACCTCGGACACGAGCCACTCATATCAGGATAAAATTTTATTATCCAACTTTCATCATTATATCTAATATTCTTACGAATCAGTCACCTCATATGACAACTCAAAGTGATATATCAACCAACATTCATCAACATAACTTATTATGTATTTCATTTAATTCACTCATAGGACAATTCAAAAAATATATATAAATCAATAATCATCAGCATAATTCAACATGCTATTAATTTAATCAACACACATGACCCCTTCTAGATACATATTGATTATTACAATTGAACTTAATTTTCACAACAACAAACCACATTTATTCATTGCGGAGTTCATTCACAGAACGCAATTAAATCATCATTACCTCCATCAGAATCAGCGTCCGAAGATCAATTAATCATATTGTCAATCCACACAGATACACGTCATTATAAGGTCAAACTTCTCGTTACTATAACCTGCTGTCTTTCTAGTTATTTATCTAATTAGCCAAATCTTGCATCATCTATCATAATAATAAAACACACAAGGTAACCTTTATAATTCGTCGGTTTAATCTTTCCTACCTTCTCACGTAAGGATCTATAACCTAAACAGGTTCTTTCAATATCGATCAAAATATTATTCGTATTAATCCCTATTTCAAGTACACTTACTTGGGCCCATCATCATCCCTTTAACATATTCATTCACAAGGAAATCTCATTAACGCACAATTATCATTTCAATGCAATCCAAATTTAGTTACTCAACCCTATTACTACGGCTTCTCACAATTACCTGTTCTTTCCTTACCTTCAATTCATTTTAAGCAAGTTAATTTATACTACCAACCTTAGGTTTTCATTAATAATAATTAAATTACAACATTAAGCTCATATAAATAAAACTAGATCTGATCACCTCATTTCTTCCCTTTATTTATACTATTACAATCATTCACCCAAGATTATACCATTAAGATTACACCACCAAAATATATAATCAAGAACAACCACAATCATATGTCGTCAAAAAAATGCTAGCAGAAATATCACCTCAATACTCCACTATCAAGAACATAACATCCATAATATTACATCCAGAGTATTAAATTAATAATTAATTATTAACTAGGTTTTACTTTTCCATATGTTCCTGTACCTAGGATTAATCCTCTAATTTTATAGTTACGTCACTACTTTCATCCCTTCATCCTATTTTATGATCCATCAACCCTCATCAATTGTACATTAATAGTACATTTGTATATGATTCACTAATTATACACAAAGGTAAATCATAACCTACCTGGATTACAAAACCGGAATATGCAGCTACTCCGTGGGAGCTTTGTCTTTTCTCAACGCCTCCGAATGTTTAAAGTCTAGAAATAAGACATTAAGGAATCATCAATAGTCTACTTCTTCAACTTAGGGGTTTGGGAACTCAACTCACTACATTCCACCTGTTATTTTAAGGTGTAATTCGATAATCACAAGCTAAATTGTCATAGCCCAAATCTTTAATGATCACTCCAACCTAGTTCATGGAGTTTCTACTCCTCTAACCCTCTTAAAACAGTTTTTAAGGTTAAGGCTTCCAAATTCACCAAATTCTAGGTCTCAAACTATCACAAAATAACGTTCTGTAATCACATTCACCCTAAAAAGTGTCTATTTCTCTCTTTTAGGCCTAGAAATTGACATCCACTCATTCTCATTCAAATATTTTTGCTTTCACAACTTAAAGTTTTTAACTAAAAAGTCACTATTAAAGTTCATCCATTACCTCTAGGGTGTTAGAGAATTGAAAGAGGGAAAGAACAAGCTAGAATTCTTACCTTGGGAAGGAGAACTCTTTCTGCCTCGGAGAATCACCCTAACTCTTCAGTTCTTTTGTGCACTAGAATAATGGGGTGAAAATCTCAAAAATTCTAATTTAAACTGGCTTTCTGTCTTGTATCGTTCGTTGCAGTACATTTTCGCTACAGTGATCCTGCTACGGTGAAAGATCTTTCACCGCGGCGGTCTTTCCGTTTGGCCTACTAATTTTTTTATTCAGCCCATCAAGTCAATTAATAAAAGAATCTCTTATTCTGAAAAATATAAGCTAGACCCCTAAAATTTTAAATCCTTATGCAAATGTCATCCAGGCTCTATAAAGATCGGACAGGTCATTACATCAACTTCATATGACTCAAACAACTTTGAATTAGTTGAAGAGTCCAAAGCTCCACAAAAAAAAAAAATCTTCCTTCAGTATGAAATTACTTTCTTTTGTATAGTGAATTAGTTGGAGACTTTGAATATTATTTTTTGTCTCAACTCTCTCTCTTTCGGTATGTTAATATCAAAATATAAACACCATACAATATATTTTTTGTATCTACGACATAATACTTCTTATCTATTTTCTTCTCTATACAACACAAAGAAGAAAGCACACTTTATATAGATGTAGAATTTCTTCCACAAGTAAATGTCATGAAAGTGAATAGTGATTTGAGATATAATAGGGTAATTAGTAAAGAATAGTAGGAAAAACATGATATAATGGTTACCTAAATTACACCAAGAATGATTTATTATTTTCTTATTAATTTATGCTCATTAAAATAATGTATTTTAATAT
>JACEIK010001093.1:261684-288330 GCA_018107945.1 Datura stramonium
CTATGCAAGGTCCCCACAAGTCGTGGTTAGTCACCACGATTCGTGGGATAGGTCATGGGAAACAGGTAATCAATGGTCTGAGGAATAATGGCAGGGAACTTCACAACTCAGGTGACGACCCGTGGTTGGTGGCAACAAATCATTAGGTCCCACGCGGGGACTAATGAGCAGTTATTTTATGTGAAGTTATTAAGGGTATTCTTGTTATTCCAATGCTCTAAGGTCCTAAACTACGTCATTTTAAGTTATTCTCAGGGTGTATTAAGATAAGTTAAGTCATTCCATGCATGCAAGCTAGGGAGTTAGAGAGGAGTTCAAGCTTAAGCCTTTCCAATTCTTCTCAAATTCCTCTTGGGCAATCAAAGAAGTGTAAGAATCAGCCTTCATCAGGTATGTAGGATTATGAATGTGTGATTTTTCCCACACCCATGCCCAATCCCTCTCTAATTCATGAAAATCTATAAGTTGATTCTATAGGGTTTTAACTCAATGCATGAATTCTCTAAGTCAATGTCATGGGTATGACATGAGTATGTTTTAATTGATTAATTATGATTCATGGGAAAGTTTTATTATGGTAATCTATTTCTACTCATGTTTACTAGCTTTCCAAATTATGATTCCCATTCATGAAGGATTTATGAGAAGTTGAGATTTATGATGTATGTTCAATTATGATGGAATTATTGATGATAAAAGAATGTTTTTGACTTACCCATGTTTATAATCATGTTTTAGAGTAAATCAAGTTATTTCAAGAATGTTGAAGCATTGGGCAATGCCCACCTATTAAAGTATGATTTATGATTTTCCGAATAGAGTTTACCACATGGTTTTTGAGCAAAGACTACCAATTATTTTAAGCTTGTGGTATTGTTTGAGCTAAAGCTTCTCATATAAATATATATAATTTCTTATTTGAGATGTATTTGATTATTGAGCTTCGTCAATAGACGATGGTGAGATTCATTAAAAATAACGATGGAGAGCATTATATGTTTTTTGGAGTAATACCTAGCACCGAGTAGGCTAAGGGTCAATCACCCATGCCTCAGAACTACGCGCCAAAAGTAGGTTGATTCATATATACTTTGGAACCACCTTTGTGAGCTATGCCTTGCCAAATTGGGCCATGATATTGATAATGATATCATCATATTGTTCTTACCCTTGGCAAGGCTTTGGACAGCTCTACCCACTTGAATGTGATAGTTGAGACCACGTAAGCTCTATCGTGGTGTGTCGGTTATATGATAAGTCCCCCATTGTTCCTTATGATTTCAGTTATGCATGTTTATCATTCATGATATATATATATACATGTGTTCTAAAGTAGGTTTGACCCAATGATCAGCTTTACTTATGATTAATAGATTTCAGCTTTGGGCTAATCGATTCAGTTATGATGTTATGTTATGTTGAGATCATGTTTTCATAATATAGTATGCAAGCCCTACCTTAAGATTCTTATTTTGTTCTTATTCGTGTTTAAATGATTTTACTTATTTAAGCGATTTTACTTACCTTGCATACTCGGTATATTCCACATAATGACCGCATACTCTATGTTGTATCATTTTATGATACAGGCCCCGGTACTCAGACTCAGCATGGTCCTTAGCCAGCCTTTTAGAGTTAGCATCTCACAGCTGTTGGTGAGTCCTCATCTCTCGAGGACCAGGCTCTATCAGTTTTCTATATGTATTCAGTTTCAGACCTATAGAGTTAGTTAGGGGTCTTGTCCAATCAACTTATCCATGTTAGAGGCTTTTTAGACATTGAATGTAATCAGCTTCAGATTCTTGTGTATTTCTAATATTACGCTTATTTCAGTCATCCACTAAGTTTATCATGTTGATCTATCATTTTCATGATTTAGTTAGATGTATGCTCATGCCATGGGTCGACTTGGAGTCCCTCGGGTTTCCTTGTCCCATATCTCGATCTGGCCCTGCATTCGGGTGGTGACAGAGTATCGAGAGCTATGGGCCTCAACCATGATTCTGTCCCACAACTATTCTATATTTGGAACACAAAGTCTACCCTAATACCTCAAGGAACCATCTTCCCCTTGCTCAAAAGCCATGGTCTTCTGTTGGTGGATCCCTTACCTTATTCGAAGCAAGGTAGGGTCTTCATATTGCTTCCTCTTTATCTCTGCTGCTACAGAGGATTCTTCACTGTTCAACACCACGATACTTCTATCCTAGAAATCTACTAGATGGGGCCCTAGGCTTTCCAAATGGTGAACACCTCTAACCAACTCCTTTATAATTCCCTTAATATGAGCCAAACTCCCCATGGAGCATCGGCCACTATGCTGGCCTTCCTTGGGTGGTACAAGATGCTTACATCATACTCCTCGAGTAACTCCAACCACCTTCACTGTTGGAGGTTCAGATCCCTCTATTTGAAAATATATTGCACACTCTTCTGATTAGTAAATATATCCACATGGTCTCCATACAAATAATGATGCTACATCATAAGGGAGAATATCACCGCAGCCAATTCGAGATCATGTATCGGATATTTTTTCTAATGAACTTTTAACTGTCTGGAAGCATAGGCTATAAACTTTCCATTATGCCTTAACACACACCCGAGACCTGTTCCCAAGGCGTCACAATTGTGACGCATTTGTTCCTTTAGGCAAGGTCAGCACTAGAGCTATAGTCTACCCGACTTTAACTCTTGGAAGCTCTTCTCTATACCCCTAAAATTTAGCCTTCTTCTGGTTTAGTTTGGTTAGTGGAGCAGACAAAGTGGAAAACCCCTTTACAAACCCTCTATAATAGCCTGACAAACCCAAGATACTCCTAATCTCTGTGGGAGTTGTGGGTCTCGTCCATTGTTTCACTGCCTCAATCTTTTGAGGATCTACATTGATGCCTTCACGCGATATCTGTGACCTAAGAAAGACATAAATCCAGCCAGAACTCACACTTGGAAAAATTAACATATAACTGATGATCCTTGAGAGTATGCAATAGAATCTGGAGGTAGTTCGCATGATCTCCCTCATTCCTGGAATACACCAAGATGTCGCCAATGAACATGATCATGAATAAATCTAGGTATACTTGGACACTGTATTCATGAGGTCGATAAAGGCTGCTGGTGGATTAGTAAATTAAAAGGACATGACAAGGAACTCATAGTACTCGTACCGGGTCTTGAATGTCGTTTTCACAATGTCTTCCTCCTTGACCCTCAACTGATGATACCCTCACAAGTCAATCTTAGAAAAGCACCTTTCTCCCTGAAGCTGGTCAAACAAATCATTGATTTTGAGCAATGGATACTTGTTCTTCACGGTAACCTTATTCAGTAGGCTATAGTCAATACACATCCGCAAGGTTCCATCATTCTTTTGGACAAATAATACTGGTGTATCCCAAGGTGAAGTGCTTCATTGAATAAACCCTTTATCAAGAAGATTCTTAAACTGCTCTTTTAGTTCTTTCAATTTTGCTGGAGCCATTATGTATGGGAGAATAGAACTAGGTTCCCTCTCGGGAAGAACATTAATTCCAAAATTAATTTCTCTTTCGTGAGGGGCCCCTGGTAACTCATTTGGAAATTCATTGGCTACTGGGACTAATCGGAAACTCGGTGCTTCAACATTAGTGTCTCTCACCCTGACTAGATGATACAAACACTCCTTCGAGATCAACTTCCTTGCCTTAAGGTAGGAAATAAAATTTTCCTTTGGCATCGCTACATCACCCTTCCGCTCAAGCCTCGGCTCGTTAGGGAACTGGAGGGTAATCACCTTGGTGTGACAATTCAACAAAGCATACAAGAGGACAACCAGTCGATGCCCATAATGACATTGAAATCCATTATTTTTAATTGAACAAGATCATCCCTGGTATTTCTATGACATAGTAAAATCACGCAATCTCTATAAACTCGGTCCACCATTATCGACTACCCAATTAAGGTAGACACTAGAAAAGGTTCACATGATTATTTGGTTTCTAACCAAAAACTCCGAGCAACATACGAGGACACATATTATAGAGTGGATATGGGATCCATTAGAGCATACATATCAATGGAAAAGATATTAAGTATACCTGTAGCAACATCTGGTGACACCTCAGGTCTTGGAGACCTGCTGATAATGCTCAAATACACTCCTCGTTTTGAATAAAGTGTAAGCGATCATTGTATCAAAACAAATATCCTGACAGATATCGGGGTTGAATCCCACAGAGAATTAAGTCAATAATCCAAGAGTTATAAACTAAATCAAACTAGAACGCATAGTTGTTGAACATTTGAAAAGTAAATTGGGGAAAAGGGAAAATAGCATCTAATTCTAATTTAAAACTAAGTGAAGGGAATTCAAATTATTTCAATCACAAGTGAAATGGCTAAGGGTATGTTATAGATGAGTTTACAACTAAATCAAAATTTTCGAATGCTTTAGACTAAAAATTAGCATAGATAGCAGTGGATTGTACACATTCTCGTGTTTTCCAACCATCAGAATGTTTATGCCTTGGGTTTTCTCAAATCCCAAAGCCAATTCAAGTAATCAAGCACAAAAGCTTGAGGAAGGACTAAACTATCTCTAGCCTTGCCCTTTAACGGAGTGAAAATGTGGGTTTTGAATATCTCTAGATCAATCTCATACACTAACACTCAAATTCCTCATTATTATATTTTGACCCGATTCTCACCTTTCTCTCTCAAGAGAAAACAAGAAATGTAAGGAACGATTCATGTTTGCAAACCATCAATTTTAGCAATTAAAACTTGGGAGAAGACAATAGATCTGTACTTGCAATAAGAATCTAAGATCAATTCATCAATACCCACTTAATTAAACAAACCCACCACATACACAACCCTAGCTAGAAAATTAGTTATCCATATTTAAAGAGAGAGAGAAGATACAAAGAGGATTCCCCTCACATTCATCATATTAGCTTCACAAAATTGCTTCACAAAATCTTAGAATAATGGTGGAATTCCCCCAAATTGGGTTTAAAGAAAAAGAAGAAGAAAAGTAGTTTCTATCTCTACAATTCTATGGTAAGAAGGTGTGTGAAGGATGAATACTTGATGAATAAATTGAGTGGTGTACAATGAGAGTGATGTAAATATCTGTACTTTCTTGTGTACCACTTTCTCCAAATGCCCTTGAGGCTTTTAGATGCTTTGAAGACTTTTCTGAACCTTTTTACCATTCATTGGACGGCCTCACTTGTGAAGCACTGGCGTTTAGCTGGTGCCAATCCATTGAGCACCGGTTGTCCGCCTTAATAAAACAACGCACTTTTAGTGACAGCTGGTGATTTGTTGTTTCCCAACTACTAAACACCAGTGAGTAGCCAATCTGGGCGGTGGCTTCATTGTTTTGCCTGCGCTTCCCCCTTCCAGATACGCGTTTAGCCGATTCGAAGCATATCCTTACACCTCTTTTTGAGCTCAAATCTTTATTTAACTTTGGCTCCTTTTCTTCATATTCTATCATCAAATTTCACCTCGAACCTCATGTGTTTTGCTCGATTTCATGCTTCTCTACTCAAGCGACATACTTACAAAGAATCAAAGAGAAAGGGCATAAAATCCATAAAAATGATTCGAAAACTAAGAAAAAACTCATGCTTAGGAGCCTAAAGAGTTGGTATATTTCCAGCTCATCAAACCCCCAAACTTGAACCATTTCTTGTCCTCAAGTAATGCAATTCTTTACGGTTGAGCAAATGGACAACATGCTATATACGAGTATATGCACAAGGGATCAAGCAAGAGATTCTTTCACAAGAGCTCTTTGATAAAGCTTAGAGCATTATGAGAGCTGCACACAAAACCATCAAGCCTCAAGACAACCCAAACATTATACACCAACTTACGAAAAAGAAAAGACTCAAACTATGTTGTGCAAGCTTCAATAGGTCACCACAATCATTGAGCATATCTTGCATGCATTCCTTTCATTCAAACAAGGGGCATAGTTCATCAAAACAAGTTCAAGGGGCATCTCAAGTCATTGACAATTCACATTTAAAGCATGTCTTAATGTTCGCTACATACTTGCCTCATTCATACACCTCTTTTGCAATCAATTTTAAGCATGTACCCCAAGGAAGTGATGCCACTCACAAGAAAAGAGAATCCCTATCGCTTTTGAGCATTTCATACATAGGGATTATAAGATAAGACAATGGAGCTCACTTGTAATACCCCGGAAGTGCCTAAGACTAGACTGGATATTTGAAATGAAAAGCAACATAAAAATCTAAGATTTTACTCAAAACGACTAGTGGTATGAGTCGTTGGAGGGTCTAACGACCCGTTGGAGGCACTCGTTGTGAGGTTCTGCAGTACGAGGTTGTGTAGTAACGGTCCATGGTACGACCTACAGGAAGATGTAACGGGTCATAGGTTGGAGTCGTTGGTTGTCACCAAGGTACTAGGGAGGGATGGTATGAGTCGTAGTATGACTCATTGTGAGGAACAACGAGTCGTGGTAAGTGTCCATGGGAAGGAGTAGGAAAATTCCCTAGTCAAAGTAACGGATGGAACCCACGACTCGTTGGATGAAGGTACGAATCGTGGGATGACTCGTGGGAAGTCCAGGGGAAGGTTCATCAGAGGTAGTAATCGGAGGATATAATGGACCGTTGTTTGGAGTAACATCCCATTCTATCGAGTCATTGTAGCAGGATCAGAGAAGCTAAAAAGTGATATAAGAAGTAATAGACGGATACCACGAGTCATGGAATCAAAGAACGATCTGTTGTACCACTCGTTGTCACTAGCAGTGCAGAAATTTCAGAATTTTCATTAAAGTTATTTTCACAATTTCTAAGCTCTAAGGTCCTAAACTACATTGTTTTAGGCTATGTTAGCAGGGTTTTAAGGGTGCTAAACCTATTTTAAGTCTTACCATTTCATGCATGAAAATTAGAGCTCTTCCTTGGAGATCAAGCTTGAAGAATTTTCCCAATTTCTCTCCAATTTCCTTTGGGCTTTCAAGAGGAAGTGTAAATAAAATTTCCCAGGTATATAGGGTTATGAATGGGTGTATACATCTACTCCCATGCCCAATCCTTTCTTAAATTCATGAATATTCTAGTTGATAAATCTATGGGGTTTTAACCCAACTTGTGAAATTCCTAAGTATCTATCATGGGTATAATCCATTCATGTTTCTAATTTTGAATTATGAGTCATGGTTATGTTTTGTAATATTTTTAATTAAAAATTCTTGTTTTCAAAGTCTTACAATTATGGTGCCCAATTATGAAAGTTCATGAAAGGTTTACATTATGATATATGTTTTCAACCATGATGTGATGTATATGATGAAAGTATGATTTCGAATTACCCATGTCGATATTCATTTTTTTGAATATCAAAGTTTATTTCAAGTATTTTTCAGTTTGGCAAGCCCATATTATAAAGTATGTTTCATTATTTATCTCAATTTCATGTTATTAGCTTACCACATAGATTTTGGAGTCTAGACTCCCACTCTTTTAAGCTTGTGGTATGGTTTGAGTCAATGATCTTCATGTTATGATTTAAGATTTTTACATATATTGTTATGATTCAACTTCGTCACTAGACGATTGTTCAGCTTCATTGAAAAATGATGGAGAGCATATGCATGTTTTTGGGAGTGGTGTCTAGCACCGAGTAGGTTAAGGGTTAGTCAACCCTGTGCCTTAGAACTATGTGCCAATGTAATTATAATCATATTATTTTGGACCTCCCTTGTGAGCTTTCCCTGCTCCTAAGGGGCCTTCAACTTGATATCAATATCATGGTAGCATCCTTAGCCCTTGCAAGGCTTTGGACGGCTCTATCCACTTGAGTGTAATAGTCAGGACTACGTAAGCTCTATTGCGGTAATCCTGGTTATATGATGAGTCTCCCATTGTTCCTCGTGATTTCAGTTATGCATGTTCATCAGACATAATATTATGTTGTTACTAGGTTTGACCCAATTTTCAGTTTTACTTACAAATAATCAGTTTCAACTTTGGGTCATTCGATTGAGTTATGATATTCAGTTATGTTTAAATCATGTTCTCAAATAATAGCATGCAAGCCCTACCCCTAGATTCTTATGATGAAATGTTATATGATATGCATGATTTCTGATTTTACTTACTTAGCGGTTCTACTTACCTTGCATACTCGGTACCTTTCACATATTGACCGCATACTCTATGCTTTATCATTTCATGATACAGGCTCCGACATTCTGGTTTAGCTCCACCATAAGCTAGATCCTCAGAGTAACACCTCCCAGCAAGAGTTGGTGAGTCCTCATCCTTCGAGGACCCATTTTTCAGTTCTATTTACTATCTTCAGTTTTAGTTTTGGTGAGTTAGTTGGGGTCTTGTCCCATCAACTCATCAATATGTAGAGGCTTGTCAGAAATAGTATGTTTTTTAGTTTCATATTGCCCTTACGTATTAAGATATTTGATGTTATAAGATTTTCATACTTTTGCATTTTTATGTTGAGTTTAGATTCCATGTACATAGGTCGACTTGGAGCCTCTCGGGGTTCTTTGTCCCATGTTTCGATCAGGGCCTATGCTCAGGTCGTGACAAACTTGGTATCGTAGCATTAGGTTTTGAAGTGTCCTAGGGTGTTTGAAAGTCTCTTTAAGTAGAGTCTTTTTCATGGGTGTGAAGCGCCTCACATATATGACGAAGTGGCTACCAAACGTTTAGGAAATGTTCCTTTCATTCATGATCTATGTTGTGTGATGAAATTTCTCTCTATCCTTCTAACTCGTGCTATGCGCGTTTGCAGAATCATGCCTCCTCATCGAGTTAATGAAAGAAGAAATTGAAATGGAAATGACCATGAGAATGGCAAAAAAGATGGGCACCAGCAGGCCCAACCAGCTCCCGAGGATCATATACCCAAGCAGGTTGCCGATGCAGAGTTTAGGGCTGCCATTCAGATGTTAGCTCAGTCTTTGATCGCCTAAGTCAACCAACAGGAAGTAGCGCATGTCCCCCAGAATGGGAATGCGCCGACTGTGAGAGTTAGTGATTTTCGAAGGATGAACCCTCAGGAGTTTCTCGAATCGAAGGTGGGCGAAGATCCGCATGAATTTATTGATGAAATTCTGAAGATCAGCCAAATCATGGGGGTGACAGGAGAGGAATGCGCAGATCTAGCCTCGTATCAGTTGAAAGGGGTTGCACATATCTAGTTCAGGCAATGAAAGGATAGAAGGAAAGTTGGAGCAGGCCCCATTGGTTGTGATGAGTTCCATACCACATTTTTGGATTGGTTATTTCCCTAGGAGATTTGGGAATTCAAAGCAGCGGAATTTGTGAACTTGAGGAAGAACAACATGACGGTCCAGGAGTATGCTTTGGGGTTCACCCACTTATCCAAGTATGCACCTGAGATGGTGGCAGACCAGAGGGCTCGAGTAAGTCAGTTCGTACGTAGGATGGCAGACTATTTGGTCAAAGAATTCCGGACCACGATACTTCATCAAGACATTGACTTTCCTCGGATAGTTTTGTATGCCCAGCAGATAGAGGCGGTACAGGTGAGTGAGCGGGAGAGAGAGGCTAAGAGGGCCGTGACTGATAGCTTTGGATTCTCCCAGTAAAGACCTAGTGGTGGGCACCATCAATAGTCCCACACAAAGATCATAAGCCCCAGCACCGTCAGCAGCGAGTGTGCCATCCAAATCTAGGCGCGACCATAGGGGATGAGCATCAGGCTCTAGAGTCAAGGGAGCAGATCTGTGGAGCCTAGTATTCCATCTTGTGACAGATGTGGCCAGAGACACACGGATTAGTGTTTAGCAGGTTCAGGTGCCTGTTTTGAGTGTGGGAAGCCTTGACATATGCTTAGAGATTGTCCAACAACTAGAAAGGGCAATGGTAGAGGCCGAGACTCGATTACTAATTCATCAGCCCCACCAGCATGCTCAGCTCAACAGGGAACCTCCACTAATGCAGGTGGTGGTCAACGTCAGAACGGATTCTATGCCCTCGCATCTTGTCATGAGCAGGAGGCCTCTCCAGATGTAGTCACTGATATGTTACGAGTATTCCACCTTGATGTATATTCTTTGTTAGATCCAGAGTCTACTTTATCATTTTTTGTGACGCCCTATGTTGCTAGTAGTTTCAGAGTTAGTACCGAAATCCTATCAGAACCCATCTCAGTCTCTACTCCAGTCTGTGGTTCAGTTATAGCTCGATGGCTATATAGAGATTACCCTGTCAGAGTCCTTCAGAAAGTCACCTCAGTAGATTTAGTAGAGCTAGCCATGACAGATTTTAATGCTATCTTTGGCATGGATTGGTTACATGGATTTTATGCCTCAGTAAATTGTAGAATCTGTGGGGTAGAATGTAGGTTCGCGGGTGAGCCAGTCCTAAAGTGGAAGGTTAGTTCAGCTACGGCTGTAGGTCGCTTTATTTCCTACCTTAAGGCCAGAAAAATGATTTCTAAGGTTTGCATGTACAATCTAGTTAGGGTTAAGGATGCTACATTTTGACACACTGGTTTTCTAGTCAGTTCCTATAGTATGTGAATATGCAGAAGTGTTTCTAGATGATTTATCGGGAATTCCTCCCGAGCAAGAGATTGATTTTGGTATTGAACTTCTTTCCAATACGCAACTTTCACGACTCGAGAGGGGACCCGGATCGTAGACACAGGACAAGGGACCCCAAGAGACCCCAAGTCAACCCATGGCATAAGAATTCACTAACTCATTCAATAAGCATGAAGGAAACATAATATAAACTCAGCGGAAGTCTAACTTAACATAACAACAGAATGAACATCTTAAGCTGAATACATGTCTAAGTCTGATAAGCCTCTAATCTGAAAGAGCTGATGGGACAACACCCCCAACTAGCTCAGAAATACTGAAACTAAAAATACGCTCAAGGTAACTGAAAGTCTAGTCCTCGGAAGATGAGGACTCACCAAACATGCAGGTGCTAGCTCTGATAAGCGGCTACGAACGAGGCTGAACCTGAGAACCCCATACTGCATCATGAAATGATGCAACATAGAAAGTATGCGGTCAGTATGTGGAATGTACCGAGTATGCAAGGTAAGTAAAACTGCTAGAGCAATAATAGTCTTTTAAAACAAGTCATACATATATGATAGCCTTTATGGATAAGAAAAAGATCATAAGCATTCATTATGAAATCATTCATATTTTATACATGGTCATGCATGGCCTCAAAATATCATTACTAAATCAAATGACTAAAGCTAAATCATAACATTTATATTGAAAGCTGAACAATGAGTCAAACCTTGCTTTTTAAACATGCATGCATAAGATAATCATTATGAGTAATAGATATGCGAACACGAATGATATAGACAGTGGGAGACTCTTCACTTAACTGAGATACGACGATAGAGCTTACATGGTCCCGATTATTACGCTCAAGTGGGTAGAGCCGTCCATAACCTTTCCAGGGCTACAAACGATACCGTAATATCGATATCAAGCTCAAAGGGCCAATCGGGCCGGGGATAGCTCACAAGGGAGGTCCCAATAATATAATTGAATCAACCTACGTTGGCATGTAGTTTTGGGCCATAGGGTAGTCAACCTTTAGCCCGCTCGGTGCTTGAATCTTCTCCCATAACATTGAATGCTCTACATCGTACAAAATATGAAGCTCAATATCTTCTAGTGACGAAGCTAAACATGAAATCATGCATAAGATCAACATCGTGTGAAACGAATCTTAACATTGTCTATTGACAAAGCTCATTATGGCATCACGTACACACTAGACATCATATAAATATGAAGCTCAACAATATCCTTTCGACAAAGCTTAGAACGAAATCATACATAGACTCAACATCATGTGAAATGAAGCTTAACATTGTCCTTGACAAAGCTCGACAATAACATGCATAGCAATTAAGGATTTACGCATAGAGAAGTCTTTACTTTGAAACATACCACAAGCTCAAAGAATAGTGAGAGCCTTTACTCCAAAAATCATGTGGTAAGCCTACTTTAGGAATATCACTTCATCATTATCNTGACCAGGCTCAAGTATAAAAGCCTCCAACTTCAGTTTATTTCATTAAAATCCTTATAATTTCCAGAGAAAGCCGCGAGAGAAAATAGAGGGAACGTAAGGTATTTGATAATTTCCTTTCGATTACGCTGTCAAAACGCGGTCCAAACTCAAATTAACCTCATATACCGAGGTATTTAGCAGCAAGGAGCATTCCTACGGATTTAGTTTCGCGAAATTCGGCCGGCAAATCGGCGCGCTACCGAGCTAAGGTAAGTGAAATCCTTATAATTTTGTGAGAAAGCCATGCGAGAGAAAATAGAGGGAACGTAAGGTATTTGATAATTTCCTTTCGATTACGCTCACAAACGCGGCTATCCAAACTCAAATTAACCTCATATACCGAGTGTATTTAGCAAAGCAAGGAGCATTCCTACGGATTTAGTTTCGCGAAATTCGGCCGGCAAATCGGCGCGCCACGAGCTAAGGTAAGTGAAATTGTCTAAATTAGTGTCATCACTTAGCCCTAGTGAGTATTTCTCCCTTATGGACTTTCTCAAAATAGCAAGCTTTTCGACCGTCTTTCGATAAGCCAAAGTTTGAGCTATAAATATATCGAAAGTGATGTTTTTCTTCCGTAATACGTTGTATTTAGTTTTAATTGATATGTATATGAATGCAGTTGGGAGAAATAGCTGGGGTACTGACTCATCTTCGCCCCCGTTAGTTGGAAAAATCCGAAACGAAGGTATGTAAAGCCAATTTCTTCAAGTAAGTTAGTAACTTTAGCCTAACATAGCAGTAAACCCGTAATAGAATTCCCCGAGTCGAATATTGGAGTTTTGCACGAATTCAGTAAACCTGTCTTGCGTTGTTATATCATATTCAGTCCGAAATCTAGTAAAGCAGCACCAAATGGCGAGATATCATTTCCTGCATCAAGATAGCCCAAATATGCATTAGCAAGCATGTTTATAATAATATGACATATATTCAGAATAAAAGCTAGTAAAGTAAATCAGACAGACAGATACATTATAGCCATACAGTCAGATAGTATCTTGATATGATAGCCATACAATGATAGTATCTCACACAAGATAAGCCATACAATGATAAGATCCCACCAAGATAGCAAAAGATGAGAATCCGCATAACACGTAAAGAGTTCAATAAGAAATCAGAATACAATTAGTATTTTCAGTTTAAACATGCTTGCTATATGATTATTGATTGCTGAGACTTGATTGTGCCGTGAGGGCACTCCTTGAGCGCCCGCCGCCCCCGGGCTGGTAATCGTGTCGCCCACCGAGTGGGTGGGTATGGCTACCCAAGGGAGTGGCATGCCATCCGGGCAGGTAGGATGAAGATGGGATGAAGCTTTCACCATATCGATGATTAGCATAGTAGCATAGCTTTTTACCTCACAGCGCTATACTCAGGAACATATTTCTGTGGAGCACATACAAAGCACGCTATGTATACAAGATGATGTCCTCCGGCTCAGACAGTTATTTACTGTAGAGTCCATAGCCTGAGTTGGAGACCCAGGGGCCGGTAGAGGTGCTCGTAGTTAGTAGATGAGTGGAGTGACTTATTTTTGGATGGTTTTGACTCGGGTAGGGGTATATAGATCGCTTGGATTGGTTGGCACCTTCCGGCTTAAGGGGCCGTAGTATTGGTTCTTGCTTGTTATATATATGTATTTATATGTTATATGCTAGCTAATAGACAGCAGGTCGCCACGTCGACAAGTACAATTGCCCTATTCTCGCACAGAAAAGTCTGACTCCGCATTCTATCAATTCTGCTGCATTCGGGAGTATATTCTTGCTATTCGTAGTTTCTACTTATGTTGTTTATATTTAGATGTATTCAGTTGCTTTGTATACTCGATACCGCTGGTACTGATTTCGTTTGGGACGCTCGCATTACGGCTCGGCAGTGTACCCATAGACGAGGAGGCGATCCCCGTGATTCCATCCTACCATAGAGTCATTAGCTCCGTCATTCTGAGCTTGATATTCATAGGTGTAGTTCATTTTCTTGTTAAGGGTTGCAGCACAAGTAGGCTCTGGGGGGCCCCGTCCCACTCATTTTACGCATTGTAGAGGGGCTTGCAAGATTGTGGCATATATCTCCCGTGTTGGGGTTGTGCCTATTGCAAGGGGATGTGCGCTTGTTTAGCCGCTTAGTGTTAAGCCGATTGTGTCACATGGGGCCGTTTCAGATAGTAGTGGTGACCGCCGGTCACGTAGATGTTCGCATTCCTTATACTGAGTTGGCTGCATAACTAGACAAAGACAGGGCTCCCATCGCCCGCACAGTTCCCTTTGAGTATGTCTCTCATTACCGATGTTGTGGTAGGGTGGCTATAGGCTCATGGCCGAGGCTGTATTTATGTACCGTTATATAGCCCGATTCTGCATTTGAGATAGAGCTACCAGCACTGCATTTAAGCTTAGGCTCACGAGTGTAGCAAATTCCAGGTCCTACTAGGGCACTAGGTGTCGGGCCATACCCTGTGGCGAGGCGTGACAGCTAGGCCCTTATAACCGCACCCCGGGGCACACAAGGCTTGACGGAGGGTCGGTGAATGCCTATACGGCATAAGAAGAGGTCCATACGTAGATGGACTTAAATATTTAATCTTATAGGGCTGAACATAGTCCTCTCAAACATCACATAACTCCTCCAAGCGACCTCACATAGCTCCTATGAGCGATCCATAGCCCCATAGGCAACACAAAATAATCGGGGTTGGTCAATGTAATACTATGTACTAGTCAGCCAACTTACCAAAGGTACTATATTTTAGTCCCAATCTAGCTCTCAAAAGGCATATCTATCCCCTTAGACCTAACGCAATCACTACCACTCCTGAAATAGTCTATATAGTTGTAAATAGGCACATCCTGTGCCTACACCTCGACCGGGGCCGTGGCAATGTCAAAACTCGATGACTGGACAAAATAGGGCGAGGTCCGGGAGTGGCCTAAGATACTCTAAAGGGCATACTAGGACAATGGTAGTTCATGTAAGCGAACAAGGTCGTAGATGACTATTCATATGATTCATTCAGTTTAGGACGACTACAAGGCTACTACCAACTCGGATACGTTCCTAGCGCCACCCTAACTTCCCACGGAACATGTTATAATTCTTAGTCTGGAGGTAATGTTGTGATACTAAGCTTCTAGTCCCTTAGACACTAACTTGATCTGTCCATCTTTTGGATGGCTCCTCTCGGAGGGCCTACACCCCTCGCAGGGCGTGCATATCTCGGACTTAGCCTTTCGCTGCAGAATAGATGTACCGGGGCATCTATAAGAGTAGTTTGGGGCATCGGCCCCACATCCAATCACTGACAAGGTTTTCCCAGGGACATTACTTAGTCTATCAGATTTCCTAAACTGGGGTGTTTCCGAGTAACTTATACGACAAGCAATGAGTTTCAAGAGCTAAAGGTTATTGACAATAGCCAATCATATGGAAATCTATCACTTAATTCATTGGGCAACCCTGGTGCCACCAACTCAAGATACGACTACCCTATCAAGATTCTGGCTCTGAAGGCGTCAAGGTACGCCAACGGCCTCTAGGCGAGCTTTATTGCCACTATAGAAGCAACCGAAGGTTATATCGCGTTACACCCTATGCCGTCCAACTTACCAAATTAGGCTCCAATAGCTAACCATAAGCTTCTAAGGCCTTGAACAACAACAAGACATCAGAATCTCTAAATAGTAAATAGGTGAGCAGGGAAATTCATACGACGCTCCTCAAGTAGTCATACTTTTAATACATACTCTTTCCCGACGAGATACATTGCAATTTTAATTGTCTTACAATAGCTAACCACAACATATATAGTTATTATCTACTTGCAACAACTAATCATATCATACATACGTTCAATCACACTTACGAGGCATGAGTCGTATCACTAAACGACGAGAATACTTGCCGAAAGAGGCAGACTTAACATACCTCAAATGTCGATTCTCGCTTATCCAAATAGTTCCAACTTGTAGCTAGAAATTCCACTCAATTGCAGCTCTATGTTGAGAGAACAAGGCTATTTTCACAAAGACTGGTAAATAACGATATCTTTTAATAATATTAACTATAACTCAACTTTATTCAATTCGGCCAAAAACTCACAAATTCACGAGAGTCTAGAGGAAGAAATGCTTACCTGTCACTTGTAGTCACTTAGGACTCAATTAAAAGTGATTTCTATAACTTTTACTCGGCGGAGTTCTGGTACTCCGAGCGAGATTTCAAGAAATAACTCCGTGGAAACATTCCTCGTAGGCCTTGAACTCATTATCCACCACGAATTTGCTTTTGAATGCATTTTATGGTGAATTTAAACAAAATCAATGGAAATAGGCGCCAAGTTTCTCTCTTCCATGAGGAAATAATTTGAGAATGATTTAACTACACATGAAGCGGGCTTATATATAGCCGTAGGCGGGTGGCGGCTGCTCTGCCAAGGCCGGCATAGCCTGTGCCATCGGCGCGACGTGCCGCATGGCTCAAGTGTGACGTGACGCCTAATGCGTAGCCTTCGGCCTCGGGCCTCCTGCCTACTACCGTGCTCAAGATAATTACCCCCAAGACCTTTTCCCATATAGCCATATTCCAAAACTCTCAACATACACACACAATACCTGCTAAACGATGTAAACTTACTGGGTGTAATATTTCCCCCTCAAGATGATCCTTACTATGATATTTTTAATTCTTTAATTTTTAGGACTAGTTCCTCAAGCTCTTCTCCATAGTTTTATTGCCATATTTAAGATAAGCATACGCACTCACGCTGATTCTTTCGCTGTTATAGAGTTGTAACTTATCAGTGAGAACTGCGGAGAGATGTTAATTTCTTTTGATAGTATGGAGTTAATATTTGCTTTAAATCAAGAAAACTTACCTCAACTTTTTCCTATCACTATCTGAATTAGAGTTCGCGATCAATGCCCCGATATCCTTTCTCATCGTAATCATCCACAACCGGAGTGATTGATCTTCAACCTCTGTTGTTTGTTCAGATTCATCACTGGAAGAATCTCTCATGGCTGTCAAAACCCTTTTCACTACACTATCAGCCTCTTTTAGTGGTGAGTCTTTGTTGGGTACAAGAAATCGATCGCTTTTTCCTTCATTAGCCTTTTTTTCTTGATTTTGTTTATGCTCTAACTCTTACAGTGGACATTCCATAATAAAGTGACCCAATTGACCACATTTATGACAAACTGGTTCACAAGTACCTTTGTTGATGGATTTTGTGGCAATCCTTCTCTCGTATTAAATCCCATTTTGACAATGTGTTGAAATCTTCTCAGAGCAAAGGCTATTTTATCTTCTCCTTATTGTAAATACCTTTTAGGACTAGGTTCTTGTCCTTGTTTGAGACAGTCATCTCTCATTTTTGTGATTTCTCGAATTCATAAGTCTTTAGATTTCCAATTAGATCATCCATGGTTAGTGTGTATTTAGATCCCTGTTTCTATATAGCTTCAACTTTATTTTCCTATGATTTAGTGAGTATGCTTAGCAATTTTCTCATGTACTTAACATTGGAATAGTTTCACCAAGAGAGTAGATCTTGTTCACAATTGAGGAGAACCTAGTATGCATATTGTAGAATGGACTTCCATCTTTCATCCTTAACTGTTCATATTATCTATTAAGCATATCAATATTGGATTTTTCACTTGATTTATTCCTTATGTGCGCTTGTAAAGCATCCCATAAGTATTCGTCCATGATGAGATCCTATTATACTCGTCAGGTCCAATCCCACAGGCTAGGATCTTTGCTTTTACTGATTTCCATAGCCAACTTTTCATCTTTGTCATATTCGCCTACGCTTTGGAAACAAAGGTTCTTCCATCTTCCCCAAGCTTCATATATAGGTCCACAAGAACTACATTCCATAGGTTATGCTTTTCACCTATGAGAAAATTCAATATCATGTTCTTCCACCTTCCATAATAGTGTCCACTAAATAGAGGTGGTTCAGTTGTTGATTGGCCTTCTAAGCAGTTGGTGGTGTACCGCCATTGTAGAATTTTTAAGGTGTTAGCCTTATATTGAAAAACCTACTCATATACTAATTGAAATAATCACCACCAGTAATAATCTATCACCCTGAACCTATATCAGTCTTCTATCACGTAATTAAATTAATAATATAAAACACACAGATTTACCTTGAAAAGCCTCCTTGATCAAGAGAGTAAAAATCACAACCTATCGAATAGGGTTTTCAATCAACTTCACTAACCTTCAAAGAGCAATTTTAGCCACAACTCAATAATCAAAAGGACTAACTCTAGTACCTTACAATCACCGACATTTCTAACTAATACACTCTACTCGGGATTATGAACTCTATTCCGAGATACTTCCTTCAAGCATTTCACAATAGTGCTATTCTCTGGAATCTAAATCATAGAATAAGTAAAGACTCAATATGTTAACTCTATTGTAACTATTATAAACTTCATCTATCTATCTCTCTTTCGTAACTCTTAATGGCTATTGTTTTTCAAGAATATGCAATGGTTAGCATGTAATCATCCATCCTTTTTCTTTGCCTTCTCGATGATATATAGAGTTGGTCTTGTAGTCCTAGTCAACCTCGATTTTCCCCTGCCTTCCCTTGCTAGGCTTCCACAAGGAAATTATATTTTGTTTCCTTTTGGATCACACATGTATTTGACTTCTAGTTAGACTTGAACTCCTTTTGGTCTGGTGCTATTCTCTTTCCTTATCTAATTTTCTTAATATCTGCATAGCCTGTCCTCATTGTTTTTCTACTCCATTAATTTGGTTTACCTGTATAGTTAAAAATAAGTCTAAAACTATGTAGTGAACCTGAATTATTATATTGTGAATCCAGCCACCTTTGTCAATTATCAAAACATCTGATAGTTCAATATTAATTTCCCAGTACTGCCCAAGTTGTACCATATATATCATTCATTGTTCGAAACTCATTGGTCCTATTAATATAGTTTTGCGTCGTAAAAAGTTCACTAAAAGAAATTTTGGTGCTCTTTACCAAAGAAAGATTACCGTAACTTAAATCTAAGAATCCTAATTAACGATTGATTTTTTCCTTTACCACACCCCTCCATAGACTTTAATGCGTTGTGAGATTTTATTTTACTTCTAATACCTAACTAGTTGAATTGATTCGTATGTGTTTTTTTTGTCCATAAATAATGTCAAAATATTTGAAAATTGAAGTTCGATCATGAATGTCATCTAAAGATAATTACCTAATCTTATAAGTGGGATCTAGAATGATAGAGAGTATGCAGACATCTTATCTCTATCTCGTATTGATATAGAGGTTATGTGGAGAGAAACTCTTGGCTTAATATAAAGAATATTTAAGAAATTTGAAAAAGAAAATACGTAATGAGAATAATAACCAAATAAATAATATGAAATGGAGTGCTGTGCATAATATTTCAAGGAAAGTATTTGCAAACTGAAGTTCGGTATTTGTAAATATTGATTTAATTGAAAGTATTTTTTAATAGAAAAAATTACATAAATAAGTAAATATAGCTACTATATTTACAATATATAGCTACAATTTTAAAATATTACCAAATGTAGAAATAATTATCATTTTCATAATAAATTGGCTTCTCTCTCCTCTCTCTCTCTCTCTCTCTCTCTCTCTCTCTCTCTCTCTCTTCTATCGTTTCGAAAAATTTATTGTGGATCTGAATTTATGATTCATTTTGGTGACTATACAAGTATAACTTACAAAATAAAAGTGATACGCTGATACACACATATTCCTTTGTTAATCCCTCTACATGAATATTATATATGAAATATTTTACAAAAATCTTCGTTATCCAAAAAATGAGAAAGTGTATCCGGCGAAATTGAGTAATTTTATTAAACCCTCCAAATGATGTTGTATTTAAAATATTTTTGGGTTGTACTCTAGAAATCTAGTGATTTTTGAAGTAAGTCAGTTTGTATCTAGGATCTAGATTTGAATTTATAGTGATGGTACACCCGAAATATTTTTGGTCAGATTCGTATATCCAAAGAAATCGAGAAAGTGTCGTACAACTATATTAAGCGAATAGATGCTTTATCCAAATAAATCGAGCGAAAATAAATGAATTGATGCATTCCGATACAATTGTTAATTGTTGTATTATTGATACAAATACGAATTTTAGGAAGTTATACAGCGAATTTTCAAAAAGTTATATCAGTCATACAATGAATTTCAAAACATTTGCGATAAATCATAATTGTGCAAACTATTAGTACTAATCGTAATTATGATTCAAATATAGTTATTTATAAAAATTTCTATTTTTAGTATTTGAATTACTAGTTAAATATCAAAAATTTATTCGAGCAGTATTTTAAGTGGAATGATAATTTTCACTCACAAATCCACATTTTTTTTTCAAAGATAAATTAATTTATATCTAAACATATATTATTCTTCGAACTTCAACTACCATTTTCTTTTTTCACTTCAAATGTTTACTGTACGCCATTGCATATCATCTATTAGAATTAAAAAGTCCAGCCTGTTTGCTGACTAATTACGAAATGCATACATTTTATTTTTTGGGTGCTAAAGGAAATATATGGAGATCAATGTAGAGACTCACCGCAAAAAGATATTAGTTCTAAAAAGTATTTTATTTAGTCAAATTAGTCCGGTAAATATGTAAAAATGTTAATTACTAATGCAGCCAAATATAATTGCTTTAGCGGGAAATTGAATATAAGACGATCAACATAGAGACTCAACGAACACAGAGAGTGTAATTCTGAAAAACACGTTGCCTAGTTATCTCCCCATATTGATATTACACTTGAAAAGGGGTTGGGAGTGGGCTGCAGTGGTGCTGAACAGCTGGTGGTATGAGCAACGCCAGGGGCTGGGAGGAGCGGGTGGGGCTTCTCTGTGGGCCGCCGGCGTTCACGTTGGTGGGGAAAGGGGAAGGTTTGAGAAAGAGAGAAAGTAAAAATAAAAAAGATGGGTGGAAAACTAGCCCTATATCTACAAATAAATACTACAACAACAACATATATACAGTTTGATTTTACGAGTGAAACTTGCGGAGAGTGAAGTATTCACGATTTTATCTTTATCTTGTGAAGATAAAAAGGCTGATTTCGTTAGAAACTTAATTCGAGTAAGCATGTTATAAACTAAATATGCAAAATAAATGCAATAACGAAAAAGCCGAGCAAGTAACAGCAGCTAATTAAACTTATATCAGTTATAATTTAAAAAGATCAATTGATTCGTTGATCGATTTCTTTAAAAAAATTTATTGAAATTTTAATAAAAAAATCAACATCGATTATATTAAAAATAATTTGGCGAAATATTTAAATGACTAACTCGGTCGGTTATTTATCTTCTAATCTCTGACACACATAAAAAAAATTAATCAAACAGAGTCAATTTTATTTTAAAAAAATGGGGATGAAATTGATCGGTTTTTTCGATCGATCAAAAAAAAGGTCAACTTTTTTAAGTTGATTTTTGTCGTGTTTTTAGCAGTGCATGGGATGTGATGGGGATAGTAGAAAGTGTAAACAGTAGTTAGAGATTCTCTCTAATGAAGTCTTCTTTTATATATTACTAGATAAAAGAGTGGGTGCCAATAATAATAATTTACGGTTAGGTGAGGTTATATTGATTTGACGGGTTATATTATAGTCAGCAAAAAAATGAGATTACAGAAGCTCTCAAGCTTTACCAAGACACTCCTTTTTTCCTTTGAACTCTTAAATTAGAAAAAACAAAAAGAAAACTATCCAATTTCCAATATAAACTTTTGATAAAGAAAGTATCCACCTGTTAATCAAATCATCAAACAAAAAATTCTACATGAGACAGGTAATAAAGATTAAGGGTCTCTTCCTTAGTCCCAAGTGGAACTACACATTTCTTGTGTGCTTTTTCATGTCAATGTTATATGAAAGAGAATTATCCTTTCATATATTATCAGTGCTGTCAAGTATACCACGTCTTCCAAAAATAAACCTCATGGAGAAAAGTCCAGCCAAAGATATTATCAGTACTCCCAAGTATATCATTGTTCATTAAGGAATCCTCATGATATTTTTTATTTCCTCCCTAACATAATCAATCTGATTTTTTCATGTCTAAATAAAGATTGCATAAAACAATACCTAACAGGCAAGGCTAAGAAATAAATTTGCATAATAAACTCACTGAAAGTAACAGCAAAAGTCTACTAAACAAACAAAGCCTAGAAATAAACCCTAATTAGGAAAGAAATTTGTAGAGTAAAACCACCAAAACTGAAGCACAAAAATTGAAATGGTTGTTTGATTTTAGATTTTTGGAGGAATCTGTGTGGCTGTGTAGGAAGAGACCGAGGATACGGCAACTGTACTGAGAAAAGACAGCGGCGAAGAAGCTGACAATAATTAGAAAAACATGTACGTATTAATTCACCAGTAAAGATAATAAAATAATATACGCATTTTTATGGAGGTAAAAAAGGGTACACGTGTTTAACTGAGCTAAATACAGCTGTTTCTTTGGAGATGGTGAAATACCAATTCACTCCAAATTCAATATTTGTCAAAAGTACAATTTTTCAAAATAACATTTTCTGTGTCAATTTATATGACACCATTTAAATTGTCATAAATTTAAGAAAAATGAAAGAGCTTTAAAATTTGTGATATAAAATATTTAACTATTTACGTGGTTATAAATCATTTTGATACCGATAAAAAAGAAAATATTTAAAGTTAAATTATTTCAATTATAAAAAGGTAATGTTTTTTTATAAAACAGAATAAAAAAAATGTATCGCATAAATTAGGATAAAAAAATAACTCAATAGCTATGAGTTCAAAAAATATTATCATACAATAACTAAGAAGAAAGAGGAGGAGGAGGACAAGCATAGCAGAAGCAATTTTTCTGAAGTTACCTATAATTTGGATATCAATAAAAAAAAATGATTTTTTAAAGTGAGTACATAATAAATAGGAGCGACCAAATAGAAGATTCTAATGGTCTGTTGGTGAAAAAACTATTGTATCCCATATTTATATCAATCTAATAAATATATAATATTTATGTATGAACTGTTAGAATTTAATTATAGCTAATTGTCACATATTCTAACCATAATTTTATCATTAGTTGTGATTATAAACTAATATAGTTTGATATAGATACTGTGTGAGTAGTTTTTTTTTTCTCTTCATATCTCCGCTATTCTCTATATTTGTTTTCTCTCCAATTAGCTAATACCTTAGTTTTAGTTAAATTTTTACAAACTTTTTTCACATGTGTTTATAGTATAATTTGCCGGATCCAAAATTTAAACATTGTGAGTTTGAGTGAAATGTATATCTATATTTATTAGTACTTTTTGTATGTGCATTAGGATATGATTGCTAATATTGAATTCTATTAAACCCGCCAACTAACGGTCGGATCGCCAGTACTGCTGGCTTTTGCTACAAACTTAATTGTCCAAATTACATGAACTTAAACTGTACATAATTATAAGGTACACATACTTGAACCATTCACTTTGGCAAAGAAACAAGAAAATGGCTGAATTACCAGAATATATATATATACATGTTAGATTGATGTCTCTTCATCATCAAAGTGCTCAATCATTTTGTCATTCCAAAGAAGAAGAGTCACTGAACACCTCCAGATGATATAAAGCCTTGTTCTCTGCTCTTGAATGTACCTACTACACCTCTTCCATGACATAAACTTACATTTTCTTGGCAATACTACTATTTCCTTTGCCATGATCATGGAACTAACTAAATTGGGAACAACAATTATTATACTGCGCTTCAATCTCAAACAATTTGGGATCAATTGAGTTAGAACTAACAAAAATCATTCACTGTGAGAGAAAAAAAAAGCTTGAGAAAAGTTTGAACTCTCTGGCTATTCAAGAAATAAATGGAGAAAAATAACAATGATTCTTTGAGAGCCAAGATATATAGTGGGAACTCTGAAAACACAACAAAAAGAGAGAAGAAATTGTGAGGGGTAGGTGACAGATGTTGTTTCCTGATTGGGTGGTGTGTGCCAGGTTGTAAGGGTCCCACTGGTTTGGAGCGAAGATTAAACAGAGTGATCTGCTTGTCTCCCTAGTTGTCTACTATTTCATATTTGTCACTTAACAATAAGCAAATTAAGTGTCTTTTCATATATACATCTTGTGGGGATATTCATACAAATAGCTCTAGTTGGGGATGGTTATATAACAATGAAAGATGCTTTTAATTATTCTTAAGATATATAATCTTTTAAAAAAAAAAAAACTATTTGGGAAAAGATGATGAAAAGACCCCCAATGATATCATCGTCGTTGGTTACAATGCATGAACTTTGATCAATTCAATTCTTGCAATATGAATAGTACAATGTTCCCTTAGCCATCTTCTTGTCCTACCCTGTTGCTTATTCTATAAAGGTAATAACCAGATTTGAGACGAGATATTCACACACTTCAATATGATATTTGAGCAAATAAAAGGTTATGCCTCCTAGTCTATTATCTTTACCTACTATTAAAAATAATTTTTTATATGCTTGGCTCATGAGAAAAGAATCAGGTTCAGATGTGCGGGATTGTGTTGATGACAAAAAGTATGACTTGTCTAACAATTTAAGCTTTTAGATGACATATTAACACACTTCAACATGATATATAAGCGTAAAAGAGAATTTTCATGTACTGGGCTCATGAGAAAACGAATCAGATCTAAATGTGCGGAATTATGTTAAAGATAAAAATTTAATGTCTTTAATTACCAATTAAAATTGATGAGATGATAACGCGCTTCAGTAATTTTTCAACAATAAGGAAATTCTTGGAAGGGATATGGAATATTCCTTTTGAGATATATAAATTCAGTAGCCATTTGCCTTCTCTCTCTCTCTCCTTACACATCATGCATTGACCCCCTAATACCTAACCAGATATAAGCTCCTTGAAATGCCCTCTCGTACCCCTTGATCACCACATTATTTCATTGGATGATTTATATATAATAAAAAGATAAACAAAATGCCATTTACATAAATGATGAAAAAGAAAGAACAAAATTAAAGGCAAAGAAATCAATGAACTAAACAAAACCATAATCATAATATAGATTCTAATTAGAGTAGTTGTCCCAACTCAAAAGCATGGTTATACAAATCCTCATAATGTAGAGCTTCCCTTTCTGTTGTTTTACCATTCTTTTTAACTTTGAAAATCTCAACAGCTTCCTCATCATTAATCTTCCACTAATAGTTAGTAGCCCTTTGATCTCTCTAACCAATCTTTCACTAATTAAGCATATGCAGGAAGGAGCTAGCCTTCTATTTATACATGAAGATATGCATATAAGTTAAATTAATATATAGATAGATCCAACACGCAAGAAGGCATTGTGGGACATATATGGAGTATTCAAAGTGTGGGACTAATTAACCCATCATTTTCCCCCTAAAGACTATATAGGTTTATATGTGTGAAAAAACTCCAAAACTATTCCATCTCTATTATTTTATATGAAAGTGTTTGGTCGACCACAAAATTAAAAAAGACTTCTAACATATAAGTCAAGTATATGCAAATTATCAAAATAAATGTTCTTTTAAACGAGAGGTAATAAGAGTTCAACCCGTCTTTTCAATTTATCTTCCAAATAAAATATGATTATTTAATCAATTTGGTCCAAAATAAGTTCTATTATTAAAGGTAAAATCTAGATGCTAAAACTGAGAAGAAGCCGTTTGTCAATAGAATTTTCTTTTTTCCAAAAATAAATTTCAAAACAATGTTGGCAAGGTAGGAGTCTTTTATATCAATAAAACAGAATTACAAAGTTGAGGGGGTCTCAAACTCAACCATCTATTTCATTTCCTACCCAATAATTGCACACAGAAAATTACACACAATTTCTTTTTCTGCTGATGCTTTAGAGATTCAATTTGTGGATGGGAAAAGAGAGTATGTGCAAAAATGATCAGCTAGCTCCTCATTGTAATACTCTATTTGCGACTTGGTTAATTTTCCTGTAACAACGTCCAACTTTATAGCTAATAATCCTTCACTTTCAAAACAATATTTCCTACGTTATATATTGGATTGATTTATTTATTTATTTATTTTAAAAAGAAATTGAAGATGAATTTTCAAATTTGAAAAACTAGTTAATCTTTCTCACTTATAAAATTTCTAACTTTTTTTAAGTTAAATATATATTCAAATCACAACTTCAATTTTTAAGTATCAATTTTCAAATTAATTTCAAATACTGCTTCTTTTTCTCTGAAAAATCACATTTATTTTATGTCCAAAACCTACTAAATAGTTTCAAAAAAGAGAAAATGAGTCGGAGCTAATTAGTTAGTATAAATTATGAATTCTGAACTCCTATTTTCAAAAAATTTAAATCTTGAATTTATTAAACTTAAATCTTGCCAAATTTTTTTTTAAAAAAAATAAAAACTCTTGCCTCTTCAACTTACATTTTGAAAGTCATTATGGTAGGGTCATAGTGCACCCTGAAATAACATTCATGTCATGTGCCCTTTCTG
>JACEIK010001093.1:294134-313292 GCA_018107945.1 Datura stramonium
ATAATATCACAAGGGAGGGAACTAAGAAGTATTGGACTTTTAAAAGAGCTCAACTCCTAATACTTGACTCCAATAGCGGCTCTTCTTTCGATGAATGATCGAAAAAACCACTTTAAATAATGAATATTATTCATATTTTGGAATCCTAATAGTTGTTGGCCCATGTTTGTTGGCCATTGATCGAGTTTCAAATGAGAACTCCAACTTTCCGATTGTTTCCATGAAAAAGAAAAAAGTAAAAGGATGATAGACTATTTAACTAATCAAAAAAATATATAAAGAAGAGAGTTATCTCAACAATAGCTTTCAAACTAGTTAGCTTATGTAGTAGTTGAATAAATCTTTACGAACGACAACTTTCGAAAATCGAAGAAGGGTGTTAATAATTCTTAGACAAATAAAATTTTTCTAGTTACTTCTATTTTCCTGAAAGTCTGTCAAGATAGCAGGTATATTATAAGATAAGTTTAAAAATTCAAGTCCCAAATAAATAGAAATATCTCTTTAAGTCACATTTGGGTACACTTATTGAAACCCCAACCTTACAACAAAGGCTAAATTAGAGAGAAACGCTCTTTAAAAAAATTGAACTCATATGCCTTATTACCATTTTGACTAAAGATTCAACACATACAAATAATTAACCAATTAAGAGGGCTAGCTGTTCCACTTAAACATTTAAAAGTAATGAAGATACATAATATATATATTGGTCCTAAGAAAGGAAAAAAAATTTAAATTCATGTCATCCCACAACCATCCTTGCACACATGATGAAGATTTTAGAAATGTAAAGTCAAAAAATGAACTTAAGGAAAAGATGAGATGGTTTACTTGCAAGGATCATTACCATTGTATTAACTACTTCTTTGAATACTAATTACTATTAATTAAATCTAAACATGTGTAAATACAAGACAACAAAAGAACACTTCCCACAAATCAATCTTCAAACAAGAAGGAGAAATAGTTTCAAATTTTCAGTTCACATCCATCATACTTATCATTTGGAAACTTCATTAGGTTCAATATATTCAAAGGGAAGGGCAATATTTTTTGGCATCCAAAGCAAATAGTTATGATCAAGATATGAGGAACAAATATTTAACTAAATCATATAGATGTTGGTTAACCATTTTATGCCTAACACTTCTGGAGAATTTTTATGCTAACTTAGAGGTTAAAAGGCAGCTTGTAAATGAACAATAAATTAGAAATGTAACTATGCATCTATAATGATATTCAGACAATCAAATCATGGTTGTAATGACCTCAAAAATGGGCAGCCAATCAACACCTAAAACTTCAAACTTCAGAGTTATTTTAAGCTAAATCACAAGTTGTACACACCTTACAAGCATACAGTAGGATACGAATAAAAATAACAATCAAAAACTATTTCATTACACACATTTGCAATTACATCCGGTTGACCAAAATGATCATCCCATTCCAAACATAATTAATGAATTATAAAATTAAATATAAAGTTTAATTGAGATAGGATAAGATTTTACCTTATGTCATGCAGCGATCGCGGTCGAAAATCATCGAGACTATAAGCTAGCGACTCCGACTCGGACAACTCGAATAATACTAGAAAAAATCTTGAAGACTCAATCCCAAATTCCTAATTCTGCTCGTGTCTCTGTTTGTGCAGGTATTTTTTTCAGTTGTTGTTTTGGTCCCCCGTCTCTCTGCTCCCTCCGTCTATATGTTTCTCAGTGTATATGTGTGGTTTCGCTGTTTAGTGTGAGTGTATCTGTGTGAGATGGGTTGATGTTGGGCATATTCATATGCCCATTTGTCATATTTGACCCATCTTTTATCATGTTTCAAGAAGATTATCCTTATAACATGCAAAGTTTCATGAAAGTATTTATGGAAATAGCTAATAGATGTTTCTAGATGATTTTTGCAGGTAACACATAGAAAAATACTCAAAAAAGGTGCAAGGTGTGAAGAAAGAAGAATTCAAGGAAAACTTGGCCCGGTGAATTGGGAGAAGTGGCGTGCCAGCTATCAAACTTCAGAGAAATTCTTCTCAAGTTGGTGCTATGGCTGAAGTGGCATGTCAGGCCTTGAACTTCAGAAGAATTTGATCAACACCTTGGCGAATTGAGGGAAGTGCTGCGCCAGAGAGGAGACAAAATTGAGAATTTTCTAACACTCTGGTGCGTTGAGAAAAGTGGCGCACCAACACCTGAATTGCAGAATTTTGACTAACACCTTGGTAAGATGGCAAAAGTGGTGTGTCAAAAGCCAATCTTTAGAAGAAATTCAATCCAAATATAGTGAGATGGGTGAAGTGGCGCGCTAGGTCCTGTCTGGGAATATCTTTAAGTCCAATGTTGAGTTACTCAAGGGCAAAATGGGAAATTTTTTCATGGTTATAAATACATCACTAGGGCATCTGAATAGGGGAATCAATGAGTATATGCTGTTTTGTGGGGAAGATTAAGAGACAAGAAGTTTCATTTTCTTCTTAGGTTTTTCTTCATTACTCTTTACTTTTTGTTATTCGAATGATGATTTCTATGGGTTTACTCTTGAACATGAGTGGATAGACACCCTCAATCTAGGGTTTTGGCCACAAGCTTGATGGTTGTAGTTTGAAAGTTCATTTATTCTTAACAATTAAATCTTCTTTTCAAGATTGTTTATACTTACTTGATTTCATGTTTATTTGTTAGTCTAATCATCTTTCGAATACAATCTGTTGGCTCATTGGTTGAATTAGAAAGAGGGAACAAATGAGGGTTAAAAGAAGCATAGACTAGGTTGCTATTCCTTGTCAAGATTTTAGGGAATTGATTTTGTTGTTGAGGATAGGAATATACCCTGCAACCCTACTTAGTTGAGTCAAGTATCTTCAACTGTCATCTCATAATTCTTCTGCAACTATAAGAATATAGGTGTTAGGATTCGTGAGATAGTTCTCGACTATTCGGGAGAATAAGTTGAGAAATGAGTTAGTAACTTGAAACTAACAGTCTTTGAAAGATTTAGTCTAGTGTATTTGAACCATAAAACTCAACCTGAAAGCAATAGAGCCAAGGCTCTGGATCTTAATCATCATTTGAATTACAACTCTCTTGTAAATGAATTTCTTTTATTAGCTTTGATTTATATTTCAAGTTTTAGTAGAAAGTAATCTCAAAACTCTTTCAAAAACTTTAATTTTGTTTTTCTTGAATAGTGAAATAAAGATTCAAACTAAACATTTAATCTGACAAGTCTTTGTGGGTACCGTATCTGAACTTCACCGTCCTATATTACTTGAAGAACACGTACACTTGTGTGCGCGCTTGGTTACATCAAGTTTTTGGCGCCGTTGCCAGGGACTTGATTATTGACTAATTATTTTTGATTGGAATTTTTAATCCACTGTTTCATACTTTATGTTAGTTGTTGGTTGTTGCATATTTCAGGTGTTATTTGTTTAGTGTATGCCAGCTACTTAAAGTCAGGGACAACCTTGGCTCACTTTGATATGGAAATAGAAAGAACATTTTATTGGTTAGCAGTAATGGCAGAGAAAAATGAGCAAGAACGTGCCAACAACCCAGATCGTATTCCAGTGCTAAGCTTTGCTAGGATGAATTTGGAGAACGCTTCCAAAGCGATCATCAAACCAGCTATCACTAGAAAACTTTAATTGAAGAAGGGAACCGTGCGGTTAGTTCAAAACACTTGTCAGTATTAGGGCAAGCCACATGAGGATCCCCACAGTTATTTGATGACATTTGTGGAACTAAGTGAGAATTTTCATTACCAAAATATTTTTGATGAGTATGTTAAGCTCACTTTATTTTCATTTTTATTGATTGGAGAGACAAAAAAATAGCTTCAAAATAAGTCAGTAGGGTCCAACACCACTTGGGAAGCTCTTTCTAGTAAATTCATAAATAGGTTTTTCTCTTTGAGGAGAACAAAGGAGTTGACAGGAAGGATCTTAGGGTTTATCCAAAAATATGGTGAAACCTTGGCTCAAGCCTGGGAAAGATACAAAGGATATCTGCGAGATTGCCCACATCATATGCAACCAAAGGAGATTATTGGGTATAATTTTATAGAGGGATTGAAGCCAGAGTCTAATAGTGTACTTGATGCTACTGCATAGAGACAGATACTGTCCAAATTCTATGATGAGATAGAAAATTTATTGAATCTCATGTCAGCTGGGAATCAAGACTACTAGGACTCAGGTAGAGGTTTTGTAGCAACAAAGGTTCTAGGGAAACTTGAAGTTGATGGTATGAATGCAATTCGGTCGTATATCAGTTAGTTGGTGAATGTGATTAATAAGTTAGTGACCACATGAGAAGTAAATCAGGTTCAGCAAGTTCAGACCCCACCACCATCATGTGAGGTGTGTGGAGAAAATCATGTTTATTCAGGTTCTCCGTTAAACCCAGAATCAATCTATTTTGTGGGGCAACAAGGTCGCAGTAGAGGATTTCAAGGGAATAGTTATAATCAGGGGTACAGGAATGTAACTAATCCACCATGGGGAGGAAATCATAACTTTGATAGACCCCCAAAAATCAGGGCCAACAGCCTAGCAGTTCATTAGAGAAGACCATGAAACAATAGATGGTTCAGCAGACTCAAATTGCAATGAGATGCAGAAGTCGATTCATGAGTTGGAGAGACAAGCGGGCTAGTTGGCAATTCAACAGATAACTAGACCGCAATGGGCACTTCCAAGTAATGCAAAGAAGAATCCCAAGGAGAATGTAAGCGCGATTTCTTTGCATGGTAGGAAGAAGTTGGGTGAAGTGATATCCAGAGACAATAAGGCAGAGGCAGAACAAGTTGCAGAGTTAAATCAAGAGGTTGGTGAGTCGAGTCATTCATAGCCAAAAGCACTGGAAATCAGACCACCTCCCCCATTTCCACAGAGATTTAGGAAGCAAAAGAGAACGCAACATGCAAGAAATTATTAGACGTCTTGAAGCAGGTGCATGTAAATCTACTATTGGTAGAGTTATTTCAAGAAGTTCTAAAGTACGCAAAATATCTTAAGGATATTGTTGGCTAATAAAAGAAGGCTCACAAAGGTTAAAAGTGTAGCTCTTATAGAGGAGTGGTTCCCGAGTGCGAAACAAGATTCCACCAAAGTTGAAGGATACGGGGAGCTTCACTATTCCAGTCATCATTGGAAACAAAGAGGTTGGATCAGCATTTTATGATCTGGATGTAAGCTTTAATCTTATGCCTGCATCATTGTTCAGAACGTTGGGTGATCTTGGATATATTTTCATGCCTAAGTGCTATTTTATAACTTAGTTTAGTCATGTTTGTAGATTTAATTAATTACATTCTCATGTGATTTTTAATATTCAAGTGCATACACTAACCAATGTGATTAGTCCATTTTTTTGTAGGTGAAATATGCTAGGAGGGGTTAAATATGAATTAGCACAAGGAACAAAGAAGCTCGGAATGAAAGGCCAAGGAGTCGCATGAAGATGTCATGAGATGCAAGCTGCCTGACAGGTTAGCATGCCACGCAACATAGTCTGTATGCTGAGGTCCATGTCACGGAAGGCGAGCTGTGCGATGGCACTGGTGACACGCCCCTTGGCGTCCGACCAGGCCAATGCCAACGCCGCATTCCAATAGCACTCTGCATTGGTTCTGTGTCACGCCAATGCTATGTCGTGATGGTCAATGTGGCATGGAGAAAGTTCATCCTCGACCATTTTTTGAAAAATCCCACTTAATATAAATTAAACACTTAGGCTTATATTTCATTTATCACATATTATTTTCTGGAAAGCAGAGAGGAGCGAAGGGAGAAATGTGGAAACTCACCTAGGGTTCAACTTCCTTGCTTCTCTTTTATCCATTCTTGTAAGTACTTGAATTCAAATATATTTTTAAATCTTTGTATGAACATGAGTGGCTAAAACCCTTTTTCTAGGGTTGAGGCCATATGACATGAATATAATTGCTTAAATTCATTGTTTTTTCAAGTTTTCATTGTTGTTAGTCTTGTAATCTTGTTTTCCATCATTTTAATGCTTGATCACCATTAGAATGTACTTGTTAAGATTAGGCAAAGCTCGAAAGAGAAAAACCTAGGTTAGCACTAAGAATGAAAGAAGTGAGTTCCTGTCTTCAAGACTTGATTCGCGGTTAGGATAACAATATACCTAATTCGCCTCGCTTGATTATAAAATGGGAAGATAGCTAGACACTTAGGATTAAATTGTCACATCACTACTCATAGACGTAGTTGTGAAGTTAATTCTAGGTTAAATGGTTAGAAGTAAGAAATTCCATGACCAAGGGCGTAAACCCCGTAAACCACTCCACATAGTTAATTTCTCACGAATTAGGACGTCACATCCTCGCTCAATGATGTAGTTGTTAGACTAATTTTTTGTGTTTAGAGACTCGAAAGACCATGAACATTGTGATTAACTCTGTGAGACAACAAATGAAATTTCATACTTGAATCGAGATGAATGTAATATTGCATGATTGTTAGGCCTGAACTCTAGATGCTTCTTATCCTTGTTTCCTGAATTATTTGTGATCACCGTAGATTTTAAAAAATAAAATTCAAATCTTTAAAATCAACACTTGTAAAATTTAATTTAATACTTGAACTTGAATATTCGCTTAAAATTCTAGTCCCTGTGGGTTCGACATCTGATTCTTTGGAGTCACTTTACTACTTGTACGACCGCGTACGCTTGTGCGTGCGCTGGAGCACAATAAGTTTTTAGCGCCGAGGACTGGAAACTCTTGGTGAATTTTTTTAGTTTTTGTGTAATTTTTATTTTTTTAAAGTGTTTAAAATCTTGGTGTTAGTATGTTTCATTGTAGGTAACAGATTTTTCCTTGCAGCACTGGTAAGGAATAAAGAATTGGTGGATCCATTGTTGGAGCCTGAACAATAGTTGCACTTGCTATGGAGAGAGACTCTTGAGTGAAAGCTGCAGGAGTTACAAAGACAATTTATTGAATGACAGCTTCCACTAGTTGGGCAGAAAGAGTTGTTTCCCGAAACAATGGCAGCAAGACTAGTTCGCAAAGTGAAAATCCCACTTGCGACAAATGTGACCTCCAACGTTCGCAAATCGGAGCCTGGAGGCAATTTTGAGCTGAAACAGAACATGGTGCAGTTGTTTCACTCTAATGGTTAATTCAGGGGATTGACACAAAAAAGACCCATAACAGCACCTACAGAACTTCCTTGAAATCAATGACACTTTCATCCCCACCGGAGTGTCAACTAATTATGTCAGACTTACCCTCTTTCCATTTCCACTTTTAGGAGAGTCTAAGAGGTGGTTGAAGGTGGAGCCACCAAATTCCATCACATCCTAGGATGACCTAGCAAGAAAGTTCCTTATCAGATTCTTTTCCTCCGGTAAGACTGTAAAGCTCAGAAGTGAAATACTCAGTTTCAAGCAGAAACCGGAAGAAAATCTATACCTTGACTGGGAGAGGTTCAAGTGATTGTTGAGAGACTGCCCTCATCACCAGTAGTCTAATGAGGTGTTATCCCACACCTTTGTAGAAAGTCTATACCCACGCACTAAAATTTTGCTAGACTCCGCGTCGAGTGGGCTAGCATTAGAGAAAACTTATGACGAGCTGTATACTCTGCTGAATAGAATTTCTCAAGGGAATCCAGAGTGTCACAGTGAGTCATCCAGAGGGGCAGGTAAAAGAGAAGTAGGGCTGATTGAGGTAGATAGTGTCAATGCTTTGGCAGCACAGCTAGCTTCACTGCAGCACCATATGATGACTCAGTTTAGCAAACTGAGTATGACCCAGCCACATACACAGGTTCATGCAGTTTAACCAGCTCTTAGCTGGTGTGAGTTTTGTGGAAATAATGGGCATAGTGTAGACTCTCGTTGGGAAAATCCAGAGTTAGTGAATTTTCAGGTAATGTGCAGAAGAACAATTAGACTTATGGGAATACCTAAAACAAGAACTAGTAGAATCACCCAAATTTCTCTTGGGGTGGTAATCAGAGTCAAAGCTACCAGCTGGCTCAGTAGCAGCAATACTAGCAGCAAAACAGGCAGAATAGTGGCAAGTCTAGCAATATTGAGGAGATATTGCAAAAAATCTTGGCCACTCAGACCCAGATGATAGAAAATCAGGCAAGGATGGCCTGTGACATGAAGAATCAACAGATGGACACCAGAAACTTAGAGAATAAGATGGGTTAGTTGGCAGCTGCTCATCATAACAAATCTCAAGGAGGGTTACCAAGTGATACAAATCTAAACCCTCTACAGGTCAATACCATCTGTTTGAGGAGTGACAAGCAGTTGTCTGACACACCCCAAAAAGAAAAGAAAAATAAGGTGCAACCAGAGTTGGTCATACTTGATCCATCAATTGAGAGAGATCATTAGAGTGCTGCAACACACAATGCATAATCATCATTGCAGCTAATACAGATACCTCCACCACCATTTCTACAAAGGCTCAAGAAGAGTAAGGTGGAAGCGTGTTTTAAGAAGTTCTTTGATATCTTCAAAGAACTTCACATAAATTTTCCCTTACTTGATGTTTTGCCGGATATGCCGAAGTATGTCAAGTACTTGAAGGACGTGGTGGCTAACAAAGTGCGGCTTGTGGATGTCCAGACTGTGGCACTTACTGAGGAGTGCAGTTACAGGGTAATGAGAAAAATGCCCAAAAAGCTCAAAGACCCAGGGACTTTCACCCTCCCCGTACAAATAGGTGAAGCTGGAATAATGAGGGACTTGTGTGACTTAGGGGAGACCGTGAATTTGATGCCCCTATCTCTATTAAACACACTGAGTTTGGAAAAACCAAGGCCAACAAGAGTGATGCTACAGCTGGTGGATAAGTCAACAGTGGCTCCGAAGGGGATTATTGAGAACCTTCTCATCAAAGTAGGTAAATTTATTATACTTTCTAATTTTATCATTCTAGATTTTAAAGTTGATGACAAGGTACCCCTAATCCTAGGATGGCCATTCCTTTCTACTAGTGGAGCGATAATTGATGTGAGAGCGGGTACCCTAAAAATGAGGGTCAATGATGAGGAAGAGCTCTTCAAAGTCTACCAGGAGAGAAACCCACCCACATACTATAGAGATCATTGCAAGATCAGTGTGGTTACAGATTCTAAGTGTGGGGTGGTACCTTGGGTCCATTGTTGCAAGACATTCTGACACTTAAGCCCGAGTCTGATAGGGGACAGAAGTTGAAGAAAGTGATGGAGGAAAAGAGGTGATAGGGGAAAGAAGTTGAAGAAGGTGATGGAGTAAAAGAAGGAAAGGGTGGAGGCTTTTCCCTCTAAAAGTAAAAAGAAGAGAAGATGGTTCCCGAAAGGGAATACTTGTTTGAGGATATCCCGAAAAGGATAGTTCACGTCGTGCCGCAACGTAAAATCAGGCGCTGCTTGGGAGGCAACCCAAGGGTACCATAGGTACATTTTTCTTTTTCTTTTGTTTTGATTTTATTTATTTTCAATTGTGTTGTTGTTTGTTAGTGTGAATTAAGCACAAAAAAAAGGAAAAATCTGAGTACCCTAAGAAGCAAAAGCTAAGGAGCATGAAAAATTGCAAGTGTGGGGTTGGTGACCCAGGTGTTTAACTGCGACTATACATACTGCTAGCTAGGCCTAGAGGCCTCACGAAGTATCTCTCACCTCTGTTTTAGTTCTGAATGATACTTTGGGGACATAATATATTTGAAGTGTGGGGTGAGGGAAATTTCAAATTTTGTGCTAAGTGATTTCGGGTGAATGTGGTGCTGGGTATAATATTTTTTGATGAAAAAGTTTGAATTAATCACATTTCACCGATCCTTTGATTTTTATTTTTGGTTCTTTTCCGAAGGGGGGCACTTTGAATCGAGAGAATAAAATTTTTGATTTGTCTGTACATAGTTGTTTTAGTCATAGTAGGATTTTCCAAAAAATCCAATTTGAATTAAGCTAGAATAGTCAATCTTAAGTTAAGATATATATTTATTTACTGAGTAATACCTTGGAAATTTTCCCGACGATGGATGGATGACGACCGTCTTGAGGAAACATTAGTCAGTAGGTTTTGTTTCTGAACCCTTAGCTAATTGTATGCTTGATGCTTTTGTTAAGTGCTGCACATGATTGTAAGATGCAAGTGGTGTTAATTGTGAAGCATGTTGAGTATAGTGTATAACTTTGTCTAAGACATTTAGGCTCATGAATGTGACTCTGCAGGCTTAAAGCTTAATTCTAAATTCTTGTGATTAACTGATTTATGAGTCTCCTGAATCTGTCTTGAATTGAGCATGTGCACTGAGTGTAAGTTTTTTTTTGAAAATTTCATGCTATTGTGTAATTTCTAGAACTTGCCTAGTGTGTATACAAAATGAAATGAGGGATGTTAATCATAGGAGATGATTTAGGCATTTCTTTGAATGAGCCTAATTTTCATCCTTTTCTTTCCTACCTTAATTCATAATCCTAGTTAACCCCGTTGAACTTTTAGCCTATTCTTTGATCAACCATATTAAAAGCTGAATCCTTACCTTTCAATAGCTTTGAATTTGATCCAAATCTCCTAAGCGCTTAAGTGAAAATGCAAAAGAGTAAAGGAGTGAGAATCTTGAAAAAGAAGAAAAATAGTGGTTGTGGGAGCTGAAGAAAAGACTATAGGTGCACTTGTGTGAAAAATACATAAGTGTTAGGCAGAAGTAAAAGACTAAAAGAATGAAAAAGTTTCAAATGCTTAAGTACTCCCTACTAACAATATAAGTGTGCTTAATGAAATGGGGAACCAAAAGAGGGAAGTGAGTGTTAAAAAGAACCAAGGGGAAGTAGAGGAAGAAAAAGAGATTAACGAAGAGAAAATTGTGATGTATTAAAAGCACTTAGAGAAGATAGTCACTATTACTGTCCATAATAGTACCTACCGTCCCTTAGCTTACATTACAACCCAATAACTCCTACTTGATCTTACTTTTAGACGTCCCTAAATTAGAGGAGTTGAACACTAAAGGCAAGCTTATGGGTCATTACATGTTGCATGTGAATTCTTTGTGAGAGTGATCTTAATTCATATTTATATAACCATACTTGCATATTTTGAAAAAAATTGAGAGTGAAAATGCGTATCTCTCTTGTTGTGAGGGCACATGTTTGAGGAAGGATGAAATTCATATTGGACTACTTGATTGGTTAAATTGCATGAGTTTGCTGAGTTTGAGAGTCGATTCTTGAGGCTAGGAAGTATTAACTTAGTTGTATGTGATTTTAGTTGGTTATATATCGCATGCTCTATTTTAAACATGCTATCTGAAATAATTGTTGTAGCCTTAACTTGAGTCGTGTTGCTTCAATTGGTCATTTGTGAGTTCTTTGTACGCATGAGATGTAATAGAGTTGTTCGAGGATGAACAAGGATTTAAGTGTGAGGTAGTGATCTGGGGCATATTTACATGCCCAAGTGCTATTTTATAACTTAGTTTAGTCATGTTTGTCAATTTAATTAATTACATTCTCATATGATTTTTAATATTCAAGTGCATACACTAACCAACGTGATTAGCCCTTTGTTTTGTACGTGAAATATGCTAGGAGGGGTTAAATATGAATTAGCACAAGGAACAAATAAGCTCGGAATGAAAGGCTAAGGAGTCACATGAAGATGTCATGAGATGCAAGCTGCTGGACAAGGCAGCATGCCATGCAGCATAATTTGTGTGTTGAGGTCCGTGTCACGATAGGCGAGCTGTGCGATGGTGCCCGTGACACGCCCTTTGGCACCCGACCAGGCCAATGCCAACACCGTATTCCAGTAGAACTCAGCATCGGTTCCGCGTCACGCCAATGCTATGTCACGATGGTCAGCGTGGAACGGAGCAAGTTCATCCTCGGCCATTTTTTTGAAAAATCCCACTTAGTATAAATTAAACACTTAGGTTTATATTTCATTTATCATGTATTATTTTTGGAAAGCAGAGATGAGCGAAGGGAGAAACGTGGAAACTCGCCTAGGTTTCAATTTCCTTGCATCTCTTTTATCCATTCTTGTATGTACTTGAATTCAAACATATTTTTGAATATTTATATGAACATGAGTTGCTAAAACCCTTCTTCTAGGGTTGATTCCATATGACATGAATGTAATTGCTTAAATTCATTGTTGGTTCAAGTTTTCGTTGCTGTTAGTCTTGTTTTCTTTGTTTTTCATCGTTTTAATGCTTGATCACCATTAGAATGTACTTGTTAAGCTTAGGAAAAACTCAAAATAGCAAAACCTAGGTTAGAACTAAGAACACAAGAAGTGAGTTCTTGTCTTCAAGAGATGATTCGTAGTTAGGATAACAATACACCTAATTCGCCTCGCTTGGTTATAAAACGGGAAGATAACTAGACACTTAGGATTAAATTATCACATCACCACTCACAGATGTAGTTGTGAAGTTAATTCTAGGTTAAATGGTTAGAGGTACAAAAGTCCATGACCAAGGGCGCCCCATAAACCACTCCACATAGTTAATTGCTCACGAATTAGGACGTCACATCCCCGCTCAACGATGTAGTTGTGAGGCTAATTTATTGTGTTTAGAGGATCAAAAGACCATGAACATTGCGATTAACTCTGTGAGACAAAAAATGAAATTTCATACTTGAACCGAGATGAATGTAGTGTTGCATGATTGTTAGGCCTTAACTCTAGATGCTTCTTATCCTTGTTTCCCTAATTATTTGTGATCACCGTAGATTTTAAAAAAAATTCAAATCTCTAAAATCAACTCTTGTGAAATTTAATTTAGCACTTGAACTTGAATATTCGCTAAAAAGTCCAGCCCTATGGTTTCGACATCCGGCTCTTTAGAGTCACTTTACTACTTGCACGATTGCGTACGCTTGCGTGTGCACCTGAGCGCAACAATGTTAGGAGAACCACGTTCCACTACAGTAACACTGCACTTGGCCGATACGTCCTTCACTTATTCTGATGGCATTATTGAAGATGCTCTTATTAAAGTGGGACCATTCATCTTGCCGGTGGACTTTATCATCCTTGACTATGAAGTTGATGAAGCAGTGCCCATTATTTTGGGAAGAGAATTCTTGGCTATAGCAGATGCAGTTATTATGGTGAAGTCAAGGAAGATGTTGATGATGGTAGATTGTTGGGACGCAGTATTTAATGTATTTAGGGCGGCATGATTGCCACCCCAATATGAGGAGTTAAAGACTAACACGGTGGTAGAGCCTGGAATGTCTAAGTATTAGAGCAGTATGTATCACAGGAAGACCCATTGGAAAATTAGGTAGCAGATCATCTCTCTCATTTGGAGAAGTTAGAAGTCTAGTGTTGTGCCACGATGTTAAATTAGGCATTGAACGTGAGAAAATCCGTGAATGTCGTGTCACGATGTTAACTAAGGCTCTTGGTGGGAGGAAACCCATCTTTCTAATATATTTCTGTTTTGCAGAGATGAACAATAAATTTGAAGAGAAAAGTTGAAAAAGAAAGATAAAAAAATTTGAAATTTGGGGCGAAATACCTGGTGTTGTGCACCAGGTGTAAAACTTCAGAGCAAAAAAATAAATGTGTTTCAGTTGGGCATAGTGGTTGTCACGTCGCTTTAAGCCTCATTTACCTAAGAAATTTTTTTTTAATTATCGTGCATATTGGTTGGCACGCCACGCCAAAAGTGAGTTAGGCAAAAAAAATTTTAATCCATGGGTCAAACCTGACCCAAGGACCCTAAATTAATATAAATTCTTCACCCATACCTTTTATTTTTATTTTCCATTCATCTTCTCTCTCTAAATAGGTAAAAGAAAAAGGAGCTCTCTCTCTCTAGTTAGTCGTAACTTTCCCCTCCATTCTCCGCCATTGTTCTCTTCTCCGAAGCTTGGTGAAGCAAGCTTCTTAAACTCAGGTAAGTTAATTTCTTCCCTTCTTTGGTATTTATTTTTGTAAGCGTGCCCCCCATTACCCTCTCTTCTCCAAATCAAAAAAAAGAAAAAAAAAATTCCTAAATTGCCATTGTTTGGCAAGAATCTGGAACTTTGTAATGTGGGTTTTCCATGGATTAAAAATTATATGTTCTTCCATAATAATATTTTATCCTTTATTCGGTTGATTATTTTGGTTGAATTTTTGTGGTTTCAAGTTGTGGATGTGAAGAGAGGTGGTGAATAGGTGGTAGAGATTTTCATGGAATTCTTGAAATTAGAGTACTTTTGTAGAGGAAGAAGTTGCTTGAAACTTATGATTGTATAGTTGTGAAAATAGTGGGTTGTTGAAAATTCATACCAACTTATTGTGGAAAGTTAGTAAAAATAATGAAAATTATAGTTGGATGTATATTGTGACTACTTCCACAATTGAGTTGTTGTAAATTTAGAATTAAGAATTGGTGAAGTGAGATGAGTGACTAACTTGAAATACTCTTATGGAAAGAATGAAAAAAATATCAATGTGTGGTGAAATCATGAATGTGAGTTGTGATTTTAAAAATTGTGAATGAATTGCGCTGATGAGATTTGACATGATAATAAGGGAAGTCTGAGTGTCCTATTCAACAAATTCTCACAACTATGCTAGCGAATTATATGTGGGGTCATATTTGCATCTCCTGCACCTAATTAGCTAGCCTTGTTCATGAACTAATTTTGTGTTGGCAGGTGCTATGGCTTCACGTGCAAACAAAGGCAAGGAAGTAGCAACCTCAAGCAAGGGGTTCAAAAGGCTTAGAAAATGAGTTACACCGAGTTTCTTGGTCCCAAAGGAACCCCCTGATTGGATATTTTGAGCTAAGGTTGTGGAGGAGCATTGACTCAAATGGTTCGATGCTCAGAAATAAGCTAAATATGCCCCAAAAATTGGATTGATAAAGGCCGTTTGACGCTTGACTTCTCCGCTATTCATGACACCTTCCGTGAGTTGGGGATGCGGTATGTGTTTGCTAAGCTAGAGGAGTGCAATATAACCTTAGTGAGGTATTTTTATGCCAATTGAAACACTTCTTATGGAGAGAGCACAAAGATCAAGATGCGGGGTCAAGTGGTCCATTTCACTGCCAAGTCCTTTAGTGCTTTTTTTGGTACACCAGTGGTGGACCCAGAGATGTATTTCTTGTTTCTTGAGAATCCCCCATACCATGACATCTGCCACACATTGTGCGGAGAGCATTTAGCTACCCGGTGGCACAAAATGATACTAGTGTTTATTCAGTACTCTTTTTCTCCTACTTCACTAAGGAGGCTAGAATTTGGGTTAAGTTGGTCTGTGATGTACTCCTCCCGGGGAAACATATCACTGAGATCACTCGAGAGAGGGTAGTATTGGTGTACATGTTGATAAAAGGGTTGTCAGTCAACTTTGGAGCAGTGCTTAGGGACAAAATGCGGTGGTCCATGGACAATTTCCATTGGAAATATTGTTACGAAAGCTTGTTGGCTCAGTTTTTGAGGAAGCTCGATATTGAGGAAGAGGAGGTTGACCTTTACCGGCCCCTAGTAGGGCATTTGGCAGGAAAGATGATTGATGTTACAAAGGTCAACGAGCCAAGCACAATATCTGGCCCGGATCTCACTCCAGCTGAGCGTCATGCTAGATATGACAGTTACAGAGATTATATATTTGCGATGTTTGAGATGCAACTAAAGATTGGGGTAGACCCGTGAATGTAGATGTATGAATTAGAGGATCAGTATCCACTCACAGATAGTGATATGATAATGTGCAAGGGGGGACTGATATTTGAGGAGCCACTAGATGATGATGAGCCCACAACGCTGACAGATGTAATTAATGACGATGATGATAATGCGAAGGAGGATGATGCCACCACTGGAGCAATGTTAGTCGATGATACAAAAGATGCGGATGATCAAGATTTTAATCCTGATGATAATGACTATGCTTAGAGGCTCAGGAAGTTTTTTTCTCTCTCTACTGACATATTTTTACACTGTTAAGTGTGGGGTGGAAGAAATAGATTTCCTTGTATTCTATATTTGCTAAATTGTTAGAGTTGGGTTGTAGTAATTGTTAACGAAACTATTGTGTTAGTTAGCTTGGTTTGTAATAGTTAGCAAGTTGATGGTCGTGGAAATTATAATGTTTCTATGTTATGTGTTTGTTTTTCTCTGGTTATTTGTCGGTTTAATTGAGAGTCAAAATTTTTTTAGAGTCCGTCATAGGTGTAGTGATTGGTCCCGATGATGGATGGATGACGATCGTCTTAAGTGAAAATTAGTCATATATTTTTTATTTTAGAGTCAAAAATCACCACTTGTGTGCTCTTGATATTTCATCTAGGAGATAAGCTAGAAGCATGAATTTTTCATCTTAAATGCATGAGAAGTGCAAATTCCATGAGAAACACATTGATTCTTTAACTTGACTCAAGATGAAAAATTAGGCTTAATAATGAAATTCATTCAATATGATTATGTAGATATATGACCATAAGGAAACTGACTCAAATCATGATGCCATGAGGGGTGAGCTTGAAATTATTGTGTTTTATACATAGGATAATATCTAGAACTTTCCTAACATGTGTGCATGATAGCTAGTTGTCAAAGTGGAAAAAATGATTAAGGCATTTCTTCGATAAATCCATGTTGTTCATTGTTTTTGTACCTCCTTTAACATTTTCCCTAGTTAACCCCATTGAGTTGTAAGCCTTTATTTTTTTCTAACCACAAAAGAAGCCTATTCTCTTTATTGTACAACCTCTAGAATTTTGATCCAAAGACATTCTAATGAACTTTGAGATTTAAGAATGAAGGTTCCACCGGAGTAACAATGTTAATAGAAAGGAAAGAAAAAAGTGTGAATGAAAAAAAGAGAAAATAGGAAAGAGGGGTGCCCACAGAATAAAATGTTTACTGGCTGCTAGAACATAAAGAAAAGATTCTTAATGATTGATTATTTTGATTGATCTTATAAGCAGAAACTGGCAGCCAAGTAGTATAAAAAGGGGCATGAGAAAAGAAAAGTGGATTAGTGAAAGAAGAGTTAAGCAGAAAGGACAAGTGGTGGACAAGAAGGATGAAGTGAAAACATGTCTTAAAGTGCTTAGTATTGGTAGCCACTATTGACAAAATAATTCCTGCCCCTCCCTTAGCCAATATTACAATCAGAAAAAGTCCTTATGATCTTAGTCTTTTTAAATTGATTGAGTAATTTGACTATACATAAGAGGCAAGCCTATGATATGTTGCATATATATGAAACATCATTTGTGAGAGTGAGTGTGCCTTGTTGATTTATGTTCTAAGTTCTTGCAAAGACAATATGAGGGAAGGAACATCACTAAATAAGCGAGGGCACAAGATGGTCAAAGTTGTTGTACTATGTGTCACATTGTGCATATTTAATCATGTTGGCTCCATTTTAAAAAAGACGAGTCAGTTATAGAAAGTATGTAGTTTCAAATAAGAATAACTTCTTTATGTATATATTGCAGATTGTTTATAAATTGATGAATCACATATTCATGTGTTCTGTTCTAGCTACTTATGTGAGAATTGATAAAGGTGATAAGTGGTGTGAAAATAAGTTTTTATTGAATGAAAGTAACGATTTTTCGAGGACAAACAATGTTCTAAGTGTGGGGTTGTGATGTTGGGCGTATTCTTACACCCATTTGTCATATTTGACCCATTTTTATCAGGTTTTAAGAAGATTATCCTTATAAAATTTAAAGTTTCATGAAAGTGTTTGTGGAAAGATCTAATAGATATTTTTAGATGATTTTGGCAAGTAACACATGGAAAAATACCCAAAAAAGATATAAAGTGTGAAGAAAAAAAGAGAGGAAAACTTGGCCTGGTGAACTGGGAGAAGTGGCCCGCCAGCCACCAAACTTCAGAGAAATTATGTTCAAGTTGGTGCTATGGCTGAAGTGGAGCACCAAGTCTTTGAACTTCAGAAGAATTTTGATCAATACCTTGGCGAATTGATGAAAGTGGCGCGCCAGAGAGGAACCAAACTTGAGAAAATTTTCTAATACTCTGGTGTATTGAGAGAAGTGGCACACCAACACCTGAATTATAAAACTTTGACTAACACCTTGGCGAGATGGCAAAAGTGGCATGCCAAAAGCCAAATTTCAGAAGAAATTCAAGCCAAGTTTGCCAAGACGAGTGAAGTGGTGCACTAGGTCTTGTTTGGGAATTATTTTTCTAAGTCCGAAAGCTGAGTTACTCAAGGGCAAAATAGAATTTTTTTCTATGGTTATAAATACATCATTAGGGCATCTGAATAGGGGAATTGATGATTATACGTTGTTTTATGGGGAAGAACAAGAACAAGATGTTCCATTTTCTTCATTACTCTTACTTTTTGTTATTCGAATGATGATTTCTATGGGTTTACTCTTGAACATGAATGTCTAAACACCCTTAATCTAGGTTTTTATCCACAAGCTTGATTGTTGTAGTTTAATAGTTCAATTATGATAGATAATTAAATCTTCTTTTCAAGATTGTTTATGCTTACTTGATTTCATGTTTATTCGTTAGTCTAATAACCTTTTGAATATAATTTGTGGCTCATTGGTTGAACTCAGAAAATAAAACGAATGAGGGTTAAAAGAAGTATAGAGTAGGTTTCGATTCCTTGTCAAGATTTCAGGGAGTTGATTTCATTATTGTGAATAGGGATATACCCTGAAATCCTACTTAGTTGAGTCAAATACCTTCAACCGTCGTCTCATAGTTCTCCTACAACCAATAGGGATATAGGTATTAAGGTTCGTGAGATAGTTTTTGACTATTCGAGAGAATAAATTGAAAAATGAGTTCGTAACTTGAAACTAACAGCTTTAAAAGATTTAGTCAAGTGTATTTGAACCATAAACCTCAACCTAAAAGCCGTAGAGCCAAGGCCCTATATCTTAATCATCATTTGAATTACAACTCTCTTGCAAACGAATTTCTTTTATTAGCTTTGATTTGTATTTCAAGTTTCAATAGAAAGTAATCTCAAAACTCTTTCAAAAACTTTGATTCTATTTTTTTTGGATAGTGAAATAAAGATTCAAACTAAATAAATAATCTGACAAGTCTCTATGGGTATGATATCTAGACTTTGCCGTCCTAAATTACTTGACGACCACGTACACTTGAGTGTGCGCTTGGCGACATTATCGATTTTGGCGTTGTTTGGAAGAAGAAGGGAGGAG
>JACEIK010001094.1:0-23541 GCA_018107945.1 Datura stramonium
CTATGCTTGTGCGTGTGGCGACTCGCTGCCTAATGCTCCTCTCCATTTTTTTTCTTATCCTCCTCTAGCTGTTAGGCGTACACCATAAGTTTGGATATATCCATGTCATTAATCAATAAGGTGCCCCTACACTCTTTCCTCACATGCTTACTTAGACCAGACACAAATTTTCTCATCCTAACTCTCATGTCTCGCATCATCTTCAAAGCATATCTAGATAACTAGGTGAACTTGAGACCATACTCCTTCACGCTCATGGTGCTTTGCTTCAAGTTGACGATATTTCCTGACTTAACCTCTCTCAACTCCTAAGGGAAGAAATGGTTCAGAACGCATCCTATTCTTCTGACTGGAGGCACGCTTTGGAACACGTAAATGCATGATTTAGGAGGAAATATTTCTAGCGTTAAACTTTATTGCACGAACTTGAGTATGAAAGAAGGATAGTATTTTCGAATGCCCTGTAGCCTCCCAATTATAAGTGTGACATGCTTCACACCTATAAGAAGGACTCTACTAGCTACAGCTTCATAGACATCCTAGGACTCTTGAACCTAAAGCTTTGATACCAAATTTGACATGCCCCGAGCCTACACCCTGTGCCTGGCTGACACCTAGACTACTAATGGTCTAAGAGAACCCTTAGCTTGGCTTACTACTAACCGAAGTAGCTATACAAAAGTTATAATAAAAGTAGGTAAACAAGCTCATTTATAAATGGAAATAAATCCAATAATCGAGATTGAATAAAAATGTTAATAAACAACATCAACAACATCAATTCTCTTTCTAGTGTATGAAGCCTTTAAATACTGAAGAATGAGTGTCGGGACAAGATTCCCCAGCTACTTGAAAGAACTACTAATACTACTAAAAGCAAGAGATAAACTGGAGTCCTCTGAAAAGTAGGAGGCCTCACCACTACTGAATGAAGAAGATCCTATGGATGCGTCTGCTGTGAGTTCTGTATACCTGAATCTGCATCATACAAAAATGTAGTGTCAAATGATAGTACATGGGAATGCAAGATATGTAATAAACCTGAATGAAACAACAGGCTTAAATTGAAATACTGAACTAAATGCTCTGAATGATGCTATAAAACACTATATAAATTTTAGGTAAAAAAATTGTGCATCTAAAAACTATGCATCAAGATAAGTTTATAAAAATAGTTTCCTTTAGTTGGGAGTTACTCTTAACCGACATACATGAATGAGTGCATGATGTCCAACCTCTCACCCAATTGGGAGAGCTTTCCAAAGACTTTCTAGGGCAGAGGAAAAAACTAAACTGTGGATCCATACCAAGCCCTTACTAGGGGCTGTCTGAGGAGTCGCCCAAACCAATGAATTGATCCTAAACTACACTGAGTACGTAGTTTTTGGGCTTCGGGTTATTTAAATCCTTTACTATCTTGGTGCTATATAATCCTCCCAAAAACTATGCTCATATAAAAACTATACCTATCTGAGGCATCTAAAAACATCTCTATGGAGCCTCTAGCTCAAAATAAATATAGATGTATAGTAACTAGTGAGCCTCTATGATTAGAACTGTACTTTTCTGGTGAGTCTCTACGCTAAAAATTTCATAAACTAGTGAGTTTCTACATTCAAAATTGAGTAAAACTGGTGAGCTTCTATGCTCAAAACTGTATAAAATTGGTGAGCTCCTACCCTGAAAACTGAGTAAAACTAGTGAGCTTCTATGCTTAAAATTGTGTCTAAACAACATGTTTTCACTTTCTTTTTAGAAAATCATGCAATGAAACTAAAACTGAAAGTCTTTTCTGAAATACTCTCTAAAACTGAGCTTTGTTCTCTTTCTGAAAAATTTATGTGTTCAAAGCTAAATATGCTTACATGAACTTTCCCTCAAGATTCTTTTTATAAAACTCAAAAGTTTTCTCTTTTTATGAAAATAAGGTATTTAAATAGTATGACAATATTTTCATGTACTTTTGGCAAAGGAGTTCATGTGGTAGAACAAACATGAACACCAATCAACAATCATAGTAGATAGAGATATAAATAGAGTAAATAAGGAACAGTAATGTATAACCCAGATTATAAGGAAAAAAAACCCAATTCAAAAACCTTTGACAAAGTCTTAACTCTTAGGTTCTTCTAAAATTGAACTGTAGATGTAGGGTGTGAGGAAGAATAGAGTTCCTCACTATGAATAGCCTTAAGTACCTCAAATGCTCCAATCTTCAATGGAGAATTTGGAAAACTAAATCTGAGACCTTACGAACTGGTATCCTCAATGATTCCAAGGGTTTTGCATCAAGATCCATATTATAACCCATAACGTAGGCTTAGGAATTGTTAGCATAGCCGTAGGAATGAAGGATAAGACTTACCTTGGAGGAACTTGTGATTGGAGATTTTTGGAGGGCTTAATCCTCTTAAAAATTTAAAAATTTAGGGAGAATATGAATTCTAGAAATTTGGCTATCATAAGTGTAATGTTATGAATGTTTTCCAACTAAAACCATAAGATATATATAGAAGTGTGGATTGGACAGGGCCTGGCACGTCGCGCCTAATATAGCGCCACCCTACCCATTCGAATTTTTGGTCCCTGGTGTGTTGCGTCCACTATGGAGACACTCTTCTAAACTTTTTTATCCAAAGTTTTGTTCCAGGTGTTGGGCGCCTTTTATGGAGCCTATCTGGCGAATTTTATTCATCTGAAGTTTAGTCCTGAGTGTTGCGCCCCTTATAGAGCCTATCTTGACAACGCCTCAGTAAAATGCCCATAACCTTTTATTCTGAACTCTTATTGATACAAGGTCATATGCATTGGAAAGAAGACACAAAGGAATTAAATTTGATAGGTTGAATCACCAAAAAATACTTCGTAAATTAGAAGTGATGGTCATTTAAAATTTACCTTTGTAAGGACTTACATAAAAACTCAATCAATTGGTTGGAAAGCTCTCAACTCAACTTAACTTTATCTGAGGTTCCTAATAAACTCAATTCGTATCAAATGCCTTTCCACACTTAAGAATCAATCTTAACACCTAGTTTTCATAAAATTTTTGCTAGGTTCGGGTCTATCTATATACCTAGATGGTTTCAAACATAGCCCAAAAGTTTTAGGTATTACACTTGAGATATTTAGATTTTTGGGGATTCCATAGTGCAGGTCCAATAGAATCGTTATCTCTAAAACTTGCAAAATCATCATGCCTTTCTTTTGTGTGATCTAATGAAGGAATGACATTATAGTGATAATTAATACTATCATCATAGGTAGGGAGGGTTGAGGGGGTGAGGGATAGAGGTATCATCCTCATCTAAATCATCAACATCATCAGACAACTAATCATCATCCTCCCTACAATCTTGTAAGCTATCTCCATCCGACTCATCAACTCGATCAGTGTTGTTCTCAATTTCTGTGAGTTGCGCCAAAGTTGGGTCATCTTCAAAATTGTGGCACCTAAAAAATATCAAGATTAATAATATCTAAAATTCAAACAATATTGCAGGATACCTTAAATATAAAAAATATTCTATATTTACCTATCACTTGACTCGATCAGAGTGGGATAATGTTAATTAGACTATTGTGGATTGCTCAATCCTCCAGCCTCATAGTGTTGAGAAGTCCAATAAATATTACATTCATTCAATAAAGACAAATCATAATTTTATGTACCAAAATTACTTGTATTATTTGACTGGCTAGAAAATCCTACCATCGTTAGTTGTTGAAATAAACACTTGGACACCCAGCATTGAAACTAGGAATAGATGTAATACCTTGAAAATCAAACTCATTATCAGTTGGTTCTTCATTTTGAATAGTACTTTTGGAGTTCTTGTATACATTTTAACTGTTGTTAGACGTATAACATTGCAAAAAATCTCTGGAGCATGAAGAAAGGTCGATAAAGAGTAATCATCCCAAATTCGAGTCTCATAAAAATTAAATACCCATTAGCCAGAAATGATATTAGATATCATCCCATGATAATAGTCAAAAGTTCAGGATCACGTGTATTTACTTTGCTCCTAAACACACACACAAGACGATCATATTTTAGAGTAATTGAAAATTGTTGAACCGTTTCAGGAGGAAGATTGTTTGTAACTGAACCAGCTTCATGCACAACTTCACCACCCCAATATAAAATAGCTCTAACTATTTCAGTAATATTTTTTCTATATAAAAAATTGAAATGTTTTTTATGGATTTTATTATGAATATAAAATATTGTTCGATAGGATTTAGAAGTGAACCATGAGTGATATTTATAACTGAAAAAATAAATAGTGAAAGAAATAATGCAAAAAAATTATATCCACAATTCACCAAAAGCTCAACAAACTGCGCTTGGATTTGACGTTGTTAACAGAGTGAGTTGCAGTTTTCCCAATAGTTAGCGAACTGCCCAATTTAGTTTGTAATTTTTAGGACATACCGTTTTGGTGCCTTGTGTAAAGTAATATACCATTTTGGTGTCGAACTAGTCATAAACATAGCATTAATCTTTTATAATGTGGGAAAGATTATGAGGGTGTGGGAGATCAATGAGGATGTCGTGCCCCAAATGGTAATGATTTGCACCCCTACTAACCCCCCACCCCCTCGGTTGGCGAACCATCATTTTCCAAATTAACCCATCCATTTACTCATTCATGGAAATCAAATAAAGAGTTATAAGAGAAATAAAAGAGGTCTTAAGTAAATATATAAACCACATCTATGCGGAAGAAAATTATTACAATCCACAAGAATTAAAAGAAATCATAAAGGGATTCTAACTAAATAATTTGTAAGAGTAGTGGAAAAGTAAAATAAATATAAACTCATGTCAAGAACAAATAGACATCTACTAAGCAGGATCTACTGCAGCCTGGGTAGAATTCAGCTCACCCTCAAATCAAGTGTAAACTATCATGTTAGAGATATGGTCGAGATGAACATACTGGATATCCGTCTGCACTCAGAAAATAAATATAGGAGTAGCATCAATACAAATAATATGTACTGGTAGGCATCATAAGCCGCTCTTGTATAATAATAAGAATACTTTATAAACTGATAATAGTATCAGCGAATCAGAAAACAATCATTTAACTTATGATTCTAGGTAATTAATAACACAAACAATCATGTACACTGCATTAAGCCTAACATTGTAATTCATCAGGGATACAAAAATAATCCTTAAGAAAATAAGTTAGCAAAATAGTGCAAACTTACAATCAAGCAAATCAAAAATTTGTAATGGATTCATGTCCATACAAAGCACATATATGTATATATATCCCCATGTCTCACATCAATCACTCATTTGTCTCATATCTGTCATAATCTGTACACATAAGCTAGAGCGTCTTATGTTTGTCATTTCAATCATCACCTGCAGGGGACTCTAGAAATCCATGAATTGTACAGGTGTAGTACTTGTTCCCACTCATCTGCTCATCCGAATGCTCTCCCCAGACACAAGCTATATCTTCAAGTATTTATATATACTCAATCAACACACATTAGCTCATTTGGATGCTTCCCTTGGACACAAGCCACTCATCTTAGGATAAGGATATGTTATCGAAAATTCATTAACATATTTCAACATGTTATTGAATAAGTCATACACTTGACAATTTATAAGCACACATTGATTATCACAATTGCACTTCAAATTCGTAATAGTAATCATAGGTTATACAAATTAAAACTTATTCATACACCCCAGCTAAATTACCATAAGCTCTATAATAGTCATTGTCCAAAGACCATATAAACATGCTCATCAAGTCATAAGACATACTAGCTATTACCAAAAGTCTAACTCCACATGAAAATCATAACCTACCTTAATCGAAGAATGTGAATATACACGTTACTCCAAAGAAGCTTTTCATTTTGTCAAAGCCTCGAAGCGCTAGAAATCTAACAGCAACAACACAAGTGTACTTTATTAGCTACTCTCTAATTAAGGGTCTTTGAAATTTAAACCCACCAAATTTTTACCTACCATAACGATCTAGATTCATTACCCACAAGTTAATTGATCACCCTCTATCCCCACATTGATCATTCTACCCTAGTTCATGGAGTTTCTATTGCTTAAACCCTTTTCAACTAGTTTTTAATGCTAAATGTCCGAAGTTCTAGGTCTCAACTTACCATTAGACTATAACAATAAATTCAACCCTAAGAGTGTTAATCACTCAGTTAATAGTTTAGAAAATCACAAAGTATCAACGTACCCTAACTTCATAGTTCTAGGGTTCTTAGTTAGAATTCCACCATTAAAGATCACCCATTGATTGTAGGGTGTCAGGGGATTAGAGGATGAAAGATTAATTAAGAAATCTTACCTTGGGAAGAAGAAATTACTCTGCCCTTGAAATTTTACCTTCAACTATCACAATTTGTGCCTTAAAATAATGGAATCAAAATCTTAAAATTCTGACTTAAACATGCATTCTACCTCATGTCATCCACTGCAGCAAACCCACTATGGAGACCCAGAGCCTCGCTAAAGCGAACACGAAGGTTTAAGGAAGGTTCTTCCACTGGACCTTCATAGTCACCATTTTCTTAGATCTCAGCTTTCGGACCTCAGTATCTAGTATAGCCACAAGCTCCTCCTCATATGATAGATTATCATCAAGAAACACCGAACTCCAATGGATAATCTTGGTGCCATCACCGTGATACCTTTTCAACATAGAGACATGAAACATCGGATGAGCTCCGGATAAACCTGGACGCAAAGACAATTCATAGGCCACCTCTTCCACATATAGAAGAGCCTCAAATGTACTGATGTACCTCTAAGCTTTCCCTGCTTCCCTAACCTCATTACACCATTCATGGATGAAACCTTGAGCAAGACTTTCTCTCTAACCATGAATTCCATAGCTCTAATCTTTTGATCGACATATTGTTACTATCTATTCTAAGCTGCCAAGAGTTTCTATTGGATCACCCTAACCTTTTCTAGTGACTCTTTTAAGAGGTCAGTTGTTATACCTCGGGAACCCAAAGATCCGACCTGGGAGTTGAAGCAGAGAAGATTTGAAAATTTTGCACCAGGCACAGGACGAGTCGTGGGACACTCGTTAGGACAACCCTTGAGTCGTTATGTGACTTGTGGGGGAAGGGCCAAGTGTTTAATGAAGAACTGGAGATCTAAGTCACCACGGGTCTGACCATAAATATTGGTCAGTCCTCGCGACTTGTTGGTCAGCCGTGGTCAAGAGGAGTAATTAAAGGAAATTGGGTTGGCAGTGTACCCAACGACTACTGACCACGAGTCGTGTCACTCCTGACGAATCGGGGGTGGCCCGTCACGAGGCCAGGAGGCAAGGTTAGATAGTGTACTTGACGAGTCATCTTCCCCAGTGACAAGTCATTAGGGCGTCTGTTAGGACCACCTGACAGTTATTTTATGCAAATTACGAAGGTCCTTTTCGTAAATTCTACATGTCCTAAAGCCTAAACTATGTCGTTTTAGATTATGAAAGGTGGGTTTTTAGAGGGATAATTTATTCTAAGTCCTCATTCATGCATGCAAGAGTATAGAGAGGTGATCAAAGGTGATTCAAGGATTTCCTTTTCAAATTCTTCTGATTCCTTCTTAGGCGTTAAAGGGAGGTTAAGAATTAGTTGTTCTCAGGTATATTCTATGGGGTATGATCAGATTTTATTAATTTTAAATTATTTATAATGTTATCGATTTTGATTCCTATTGAATTAATACTAAATGTGCATGACCCATGATGAATCAATTTATGATCTTCTCTTTAATTAATGATATTTACGAGCCTAACATGAATAACAATTTAAAATATGGATTTATTCAATTACCCATCATGATTTTATGGATTTGAAGTTATATGCATGATCTACAAGTATGTATGAACTTTATGATTCATGAATTATGTTTTGGCCGGCCCACGAGCCTTTTTTCATGGCTAGTTCAAATATGTACTAGTATGTTTATGATTATCATGATTTAACTAGCCCATGAATTTATGCATGTTATACTATAAGCACTATATATGTTTTGGGAGTAGTATCGAACATCGAGTAGGTTCGGGGCTTAGTATAACCCCCGAATCTCATAAACTATGTGCCACTGTAGGTATGTTGGGACATCCTTTGTGGCTGTCCCCGGCCCAAATAGCCCTTTTCATGGTGATATCATGTCTTTCATGGCTCTACCTTTGGCAAGGTACGAACGGCCTCCCAATAAGGTTTACAAGTCGGACTTCATGTGTGCTCATATGGGGTATGTCGGTTAAGAAAATCTCCCACTGTTCCTTATGATTTATGCATGTTAGGATTATGTATTTCGGCTCAAGTAATGTTAAGTGAAGCTTTTCTCCTATGTTTATGATTACGATGTATTACAGATGTTTTGAAAACCTTCAGCCTTATGTTATGTTACGATGTTTATGATATGAGCATGATGTCCTACTCTTTTAATCATTTCTGAGTTCTATATATTTTAAATGTCCATTTTACTTACCTTGCATACTCGGTACATTCCACGTATTGACCACATACTTTCTATGTTGTATCATTTCATGATACAAGACCCGGCTCTCAAGCTCACCCTCCTCAATAGCTCTTCAGAGTTCGCTATCAACTTATTTGGTGAGTCCTCATGTTCTGAGGGCCATATGTTCAGACTCTATTATTCTTTTCAGTGTCAGTATTATAGGGTTAGTTGGGGTATTGTCCCATCAACCCGTCTTTGATGATTAGAGTCTTTTCAGACTATAAGTTGTATTCAGCCATCATGTATGGATTATGTATTGTCTTTTATCAATTATTATGTCATGATTTCATTACTTTATATTAGGTCTTCCGCTTATGCGAATGAATTAGATGTATCCTCATGCCATGGGCCGACTTGGGGTCTCTCGGGGCTCATTGCCCCGTGTTAATGATCCGGGTGTACGTTTGGGTCCTGAAAAACTTGGTATCAGATCCATTAGTTTGAAGTATCCTAGGGTGTCTGAAAGTCGCGTTATGTAGAGTCTTTTTCATGGGTGTGAAGTGTGTCACACTTATGAGGAAGAGGCTACGAGACGTTTAGAAAATGTTCCTTTCTTTCATGATCTATGTCATGCGATGAAAATTGTTTCCTATCCTTCTAATTTGTGCTATTCAAGTTTGCAGAACCATGCCTCCACAATGAGTGAATGCCAGAATAAATAGTAACAGTAATGATCGTGAGGGTGCCAATGGTGACGAGCATCAACCAGGCCCACCTGTTCACAAGGAGCACGCACCAGAGCTTGCTTCCCACGCTGATTTTAGGTCAGCGATTCAGATTCTGGCATAGACCATGGCTGCCCAAGTTCATAATCATAAAGTAGAGCATTACCCTTAGAATGGCAATGCGGTGGCAGCTTGGGTGAAGGATTTCTTGAGAATGAGCCCTCCTACGTTCACGGGGTCGAAGTTGGACGAGGATCCACATGATTTCATTGAGGAGATTTTGAAGATCACCTAGGTTATGGGTGTGAACAATAGGCAGTGTGTTGACTTGACCTCCTATTAGCTAAAGAAGGTGGCTCACTTATGGTTCAAGCAATGGAGAGATGCGAGGGAAGTGGGTGTAGGCCAGATAGGTTGAGAAGAGTTTCACGCAACATTTTTGGATCGGTTCTTCCCTCAGAAGATGAGGGAGCTGAAGGCGGCCGAGTTTGTTAATATTTAATAGGGTGAAATGGTCGTTTAGGAGTACGCATTAGAGTTCACCCGATTATCCAAGTATACTCCAAAATTGGTGGTGGACCAGAGGGCTCGGGTGAGGTGTTTCGTTCATAGGGTGGCAGATTATTTGGACAAGGATTGTAGGATTGCCATGCTACATCGAGATATCGACTTTCCCCGCATTGTGTTTCATGCACAACAGATGGAGTTGGTCTACTGGAGGTAGAGGGAGGCCAAGAGGGCCCAGACCAATAGCTATGGTACTTGTCAGGTCAGGTCAGGGGGTGGACAACATCAACAGTGACAGCACAGGTCAATCACACTAGCTCCATCATCGGCCAGAACGCCATCTAGGTTTAGAGGAGAACGGAGGAGCAGAGGTTCAGATTCGAGAGGCCAGGATAGCATGTAGGTGGAGCACTCTTTCCCAGTTTGTGGGGGGTGCGGCTAGAATCACCCCACGAGGTGTTTAGTTGGCTTGGATGCTTGCTTCGGGTGTGGCAAACCCGGACACAGACTTAAAGATTGCCCCTCAACCAGATCAGGGGTTAGTGGAACTTGTGTGACAGCAGCCAGTTTTGCCGCTCTAGAAGCACGTCCCACTCCATAGGGTGCCTCTACTAGTTCAGGGGGCGGACGATGCCAAAACAGGTTTTTTACTTTAGTAGCCCGCCAAGGGCAGGAGGCTTCACCATATATGGTCACTGGTATGTTACCAGTCTTCCATATTGATGTTTATTCCTTATTAGATCCAGGAGTTATTTTGTCATTGGTAACCCCTTATATTGCTGGTAGTTTTGGAGTTAGCCCTGAAATCCTATTAGAACCGTTCTCAGTCCCTACTCCAGTTGGTGATTCAGTTGTAGCTTGGCGGGTGTATAGAGGTTGCCCCATTACAATATTACATAAGGTCACCTTCGCAGACTTAGTAGAGTTAGCTATGACTGATTTGACATCATTCTGGGCATGGATTGATTAGTTGCGTGTTATGCTTCTGTTAATTGTAGAACCCTTGCGGTGGAATTCTTCTTTGTGAGGGAACCAGTCTTTGAGTAGAAGGGTATTTCAGCGGTACCAGAAGGTCGATTTATTTCATATATTATGGCCAGGAAGATGATTTCTAAGGGATGCATGTATCACCTAGTTAGGGTAAGGGATGTTGAGTCCGAGACCCCGACTATCCAGTCAGTTCTGGTGGGTGTGAGTATCCGGAGGTCTTTCCTGGTGATTTTTCAGGTGTTCCTCCTGAGAGGGAAATTGATTTTGGTATTGACCTCTTATCGGATATGCAGCCTATCTCTATTCCTCCATGTAAGATAGCTCCAGTTGAGCTAAAGTAATCGACGGATCAGTTGAAGGACCTGGTAGAAAAGGGCTTCATTAGACCAAGCAAGTCTCCATGGGGTGTACCAATTTTATTTGTCCGGAAGTAGGATGGATCACTTTGGATTCACATTGACTATCAGCAATTAAACAAGGTCACCATCAAGAACAGGTACCCCTTACCCAAGATCGATGACTTGTGTGACCATCTCCAGGGTGCCAGATACTTCTCAAAGATAGATCTCAGGTCTGGGTATCATTAGCTCAGAGTTCAGGAGAGTGATATCCCGAAGACAGCCTTCAGGACGCGGTATGGAAATTATGAATTTGTAGTTATGTCTCTTGGACTAACGAATGCTCTTGAAACTTTTATGGACCTGATGAACAGGGTGTTCAAGCTATATTTGGATATGTTCGTGATTGTGTTCATCGACAACATCCTTATATACTCTCAGAGCGAGGAGGAGCATGCCACTCACTTGAGAGTAGTGCTTCAGACCCTTAGGGATCGTCAGTTTTAAGCCAAGTTCAACAAGTGTGAGTTCTGGTTGAACTCGGTTGCATTTTTGGGCCATGAGGTATCGAGTAAGGGCATAAAGGTAGATTCTCAGAAAATTGAAGCGGTGAAGAATTGGCCTAGACCGGTGAACCCTTCGAATATTTGGATTTTCTTGGGCTAGCAGGCTACTGCTGCAGATTTGTTGAGGCTTTTCATCAATTGCAGCACCATTGACAAGGTTGACTCAGAAAAAGGTGACGTTTCAATGGTCAGAGCTTGTGAGAAGAGTTTCCAAGAATTGAACACTCGACTCACTACCCTGCCGGTGTTGACACTACCTGAGGGTATGGATGGTTTTGTTATGTATTGTGATGCTTTGAGAATCAGGCTCGGATGTATATTCATGCAGCGGGAAAAAGTAATAGAATATTCCTCTAGACAGAAAAATGTCAATGAGAAGAATTATCCAACCCATGATCTTGAATTGGCCGCAGTAGTATTCACATTAAAGATATGGTGAGATTATTTGTATGGGGTCCACGTGGATGTATTTACGGATCACAAGAGTCTACAATATGTGATCACACAGAAGGACATCAATCTATGACAAAGGAGGTGGTTAGATCTACTCAAAGACTATGATACGAGTGTTCCTTACCATCTGGGAAAGGCTAACATGGTAGCGGACACACTTAGTAGGCTCTCTATGGAGAGTGTGTCCCACGTGGAGGAAGGAAAGAAAGAGATGGAAAAAGATGTCCATCGACTTGCAAGGTTGGGATTTAGGTTGGTCGACTCAACCAGTGGTGGTGTTGTTGTGAAAAATGGATTAGAATCGTCCTTGGTGACGGATGTTAAAGCTAGGAAAGATGAGGATCCGATTTTGGTGAAGCTGAAGGAAGTTTTTTGAAGTCAGAAGGTGGAAGTCTTCTCCCAAGGGGGAGATGGTGTGTTGCGATACCAGGGTAGTTTGTGTGTTCTAGATATGGATTATTTAAGGAGCCGGATACTGCATGAGTCATACGGAACCAGGTATTCTATCCATCTTGGTGCAACCATGATTTATCATTACTTGCAAGAAATATATTGGTGGAACGACATGAAGAGGGATATTGCAGAATTCCTAGCCAAATGCCCGAAATGTCAGCAAGTGAAGGTTAAGCATCAAAGGTCGGGAGGCGTACTTCAGGATATTAGCATTCCCACTTGGAAGTGAGAAGAGATTAATATGGATTTCATTAAAGGCCTACCTCATACTCATTGATAGTATGATTCTTTATGGGTGGTGGTAGACAGTTTGACCAAGGCTGCACACTTTCTACTGGTCAAAACCCCAAATTCAGTGGATGATTATGCCAAACTGTATATTTGGGAGTTGGTTCGGTTACCTGGAGTGTCCTTGTCTATTATTTCGGATCGAGGTACTCAGTTTTCCTCCTAATTTTGGCGATCGTTTCAGAAGGGGCTTGGGACTCAGGTTAAGCTCAGCACAACCTTTCATCCACAGACGGATGGCCAAGCAGAATGAACAATCCAGACTTTCGAGGACATGTTGAGAACATGTGTGATGGACTTCAAAGGTAGTTGGGATAATCATTTTCCCCTAATCAAGTTTTCTTACAATAATAGCTATCATTCTAGCATCTAGATGACACCGTTCGAGGCACTTTATGGGCGGAGGTGTAGATTGCCCATCGGATGGTTCGAGGTTGGTGAGGAAGCTATGATAGAGCCTGATTTGGTTCAAGAGGCTATGGTGAAGGTTAAGTTGATAAGGGACAGGCTGAGAACCGCTTAAAGTCATCGAAAGTCATACACTGATGTGAGGAGAAGAGATTTGGAGTTCGAAATAGACAATTGGGTATTTTTGAAAGTATCTCCTATGAAGGGAGTCATGCAGTTTGGGAAGAAAGGAAAACTAAGTCTCCGTTATGTTGGTCCCTACCAGATTATGAGAACAGTCGGTAAGGTAGCGAATGTGTTGGACTTGCCCTCAGAATAAACTTTCGTGCATCCTATGTTTCATGTATCGCTTTTGAAGAAATATTTGGGAGATCCATCTCTAGTAGCTCCGATGGACAGCGTCGGTGTAAAAGACAGCCTCAACTATGAAGAAGTTCTTGTGGAAATATTGGACCGTCAAGTTCGGAGGCTAAGGATCAAAGAAGTATCTTAAGTTAAAGTCTTATGGAGAAATCAGTATGTTGAAGGAGCGACATGACAAGCCGAAGCAGATATAATGGCTAAATACCCACACTTATTCTCTATCGGCTCAATGTCAACATAAGGTATCAGTTTTGCCCTATGACTCTATTTAGTTTTCATGTTCAGTTCATGTGTTCAAGTTTCGCTTATGTGTATGGATGCGTATGTGAAGTATGATATCAGATCAGCTATGTGTTATGAATCAGAGGTAGTCATCCCATTAAGTTTCATTTTTAATGATCAGTATTTGAATAAGATAAATTTCATGTTTCTGTTTTCTGCTTTTTTTCCAACATTTGAGGATGAATGTTCCCAAGGGGAAGATAATGTTATAACCTGGGAATCCAAAGATCTGACCTGGGAGTTGAAGCGTAGGAGAGTTGAAAATTTGGAACCAGGCATATGACGAGTCATGGGGACACTCATCAGGACAGCCCACAAGTCATTATGTGACTCGTGGCGGAAGGGCCAAGTGTTTAGTGAAGAACTGGAGATCTAAATCACCATGGGTCTGACCACGAGTCATGGTCAGTCCTCACGACTCGTGAGGTCAGTCGTGGTCAAGGGGGTAATTAAAGGAAATTGGGTTGGCAGTGTACCGACGACTAGTGACCACGAGTCGTGGTTATTCCTGATGAATCGTCGGGTGAATCGTCACGAGGCCAGGAGGCAAGGTTAGACAGTGTACTTGACGAGCAGCATGACGAGTCGTCTTCCCCAGTGGTGAGTCGTTAGTCATATGTTAGGACCACCTGGCAGTTATTTTTTTCGATTATCATGATTTAACTAGCCCATGAATTTATTCATGTTATACTATGAGCACTATATATGTTTTGGGAGTAGTATCGAATGTCGAGAAGGTTCAGGGCTCAGGATAAGCCCCGGATCTCATAAGCTATGTGCCACTGTAGGTATGTTGGGACCTCCTTTGTGATTGTCCTCGGCCCAAGTAGCAATTTTCATGGTGATATCACGCCCTTCATGGTTCTACCCTTGGAACGGTAAGAACGACCTCCTGACTAGGTTAACAAGTCGGACTTCATGTGTGCTCATATGAGGTATGTCGGTTAAGAGAATCTCACACTGTTCCTTAAGATTTATGCATGTTATGATTATGTATTCCGGCTCAAGTCATGTTAAGTAAAGCTTTTCTCCTATGTTTATGATTACGATGTATTATGGATGTTCTAAAAACCTTGAGCCTTATGTTATATTATGATGTTTATGACATGAGCATGATGTTCTACTCTTTTAATCATTTATGAGTTCTATATATTTTAAATGTCCTTTTTACTTACCTTTCATACTCGGTGCATTCCACATAATGACCACATACTTTCTATGTTGTATCATTTCATGATACAGGACCCGACTCTCAGACTCACCCTCCTCAATAGCTCTTTAGAGTTCTCTATCATCTTATTTAGTGAGTCCTCATGTTCCTAGGCCATATGTTCAGACTCTATTGTTCTCTTCAGTTTCAATATTGTATAGTTAGTTGGGGTATTGTCCCATCAACCCGTGTTTCACGATTAATGGCTTTTCAAACTACAAGTTGTATTCAGTTGTCCTGTATGGATCATGTATTGTCTTTTCTTCATTATTATGTCATGATTTCATTCCCTTATGTTAGGTATTTCATTTATGTGAATCAATTAGATGTATGCTCATCCGTGGGTCGACTTGGGGTCTCTCGGGGCTCCTTGTCCCGTGTTCACGATCCGCGTGTATGTTCGGGTCGTGACATTAGTACCCCATGGCCTTGCCTCAAAGTCATCAAACTAGCCAATAGGAGACCTACATCTGATTTCATATAACGCCTCAAATGGCACCATATCAATGCTTAAGTGATAACTATTGTTGTAAGCAAATTCTTCCAATAGAAAGTACTTATTCTAATGACCACAAAAGTCAATCACACAAGCCCGAAGTGTGTCCTCCAATACCTAAATCATCCACTTAGACTGCCCATGTTCTAAGGTTGAAATTCTATGCTCAAATCAAGTCTAATACCCAGCTCAACCTGCAGGGTTATTTAAAAGTTAGAGTTAAACTGTGTACCTCTCTCAGAGATGATTGAAATCAAAACATATGCAAATGAACCACTTCTCGAATATATAGCTTGGCTAGCTTTTCTATATTATAGGTAACCTGAACTGGCACAAAATGCGAAGACATACTCAGTCTATCAAGAATGACGCAAATTGAGTCAAACTTTCCCAAGGTCTTCAAAAGATCCACCACGAAGTCCATAGCTATTCTCTCCCACTTCTATTCAAGCAGGGCATCCTGTGAAGTACTCAGCCATGTCTCTAGTGCTCCTACTTTACCTGTTGATAACTCAAACACTAACTCACATAATTCACAGTATCATGCTTTATTCTGCCCACCAATAGTGTTGTCTTAAGTCATGATACATCTGGGCAGCACCAGGATGTATAGAATACCTCGAATTGTGAGACTTTGAAGTATGGTCTTAATCAAATTATCAACCCGGGGAACACATACATGCCCCTTAATTCTCAAGACACCTTCATCATCGATCACTGTCTCCTCGGCCTCTCCCCATAAGACCTTATCACAAATTTTTCTCAATTTGCATCTTTGAATCGTCTAACTTTAATCTGATCTAGAAATAAGGACCTTGCCTCTATGCTGGGCAACACGCCACTCAATTATGACACTGCAAGTCTCAGGAAACTGTTACCCAGTGACTGAACTTCTCTTTCTAGAAAATTCTTGGTAGCCTCTAAACAAGTTAATCTACCTATATTCTTTGACTTTCTAGTCAATGCATCCGCAATCACATTTGCTTTACACGAATGATATAGGATTTTGACATCATAGTCCTTGAGCAACTCCATTCTCTTTACTGCCTCAAGTGAAGATCCCTCTGGGTGAACACATGTTGCAAATAGCGGTGGTCAGTGAGTGATTCCCAATGGACACCATAAAGATAGTGTTTCCAAAATTTTAAAGTAAACACCACTGTTGCCAATTCCAAGTCATGCGTAGGGTAGTTCTTTTCATTAACCTTCAGCTACCTGAAAGCCTACACATGACCTATTTATCCTACAAAATAGCTCCCAAACTAGATCAGGCATCACAATAAATTACAAAATCCTTACCCTCCACTGGCAACATTAGGATAGGGGCAGTAGTCAACAAGATCTTGAGATTTTGAAAGCTCTCCTCACATTCTTTATACCACTAAAACAATACATCTTTCTGGGTCAAAAGGGTCAACAAAGATGCAATAGCACTGTAGCCCTTCACAGATCGGCGATAATAGCTAGCCAACCTTACAAAACTATAAATTTCTATCACCAATGTGGGCCTAACCCAATTTCTAATTGCCTCCACCTTCTGTGGATCAACCATAATCCCTTATTTTGAGATCACATGTCCCAAAAAGGACACAGATGCCACCAAAACTCACACTTAGAAAATTTTGTGTATTACCATTTTTCCTTCAACAACCCCAAGAAAATTCTTAGATGATTCTCATATTCCACTTTACTCCTTGAGTATACTGGAATGTCATTAATAGAGAAAATTATAAATGAATCAAAGCGTGGAATAAATATCCCATTCATCATACTTATGAAAGCAGTTGGATCATTAGTAAGCCCTACAGATATGACTATGAATTCATAAATCCCATAGCCTGATCTCAAATAAATTTTTGAGAACATCGAAGCACCCTGAAGCTGATCAAACAGGTCATCTATCCGGGAAAGGTGATATTTATTCGGATGGTGACCTTGTTCAACTGACGGTAGCAAATGCATATTCACATACTCCCATCCTTCTTCTTAACAAATAATACAAGAGCACCCCACAATAAGACACTCGGATGAATAAACCCTTTACTATGAAACTTTTGCAGCTATTCTTTCAGCTCTATGAATTTAGTTGGTGCCATCCGATATGGAAAAATGAAAATAGACTAGGTTCCTAGCTATAAGTCTATGTAGAAGTCAATATCGTGGTATGGTGGCATGCCAGGCAAATCCACATGAAATATTTCTTGAAGATCACTTACAAATAAAACTGACTTTATAGATGGGACCTCTGTATTGAGCTCTTGAATATATGATAAATGTCATGTCCAGAAACTGGGGCAGGGCGTGACGGGCTCCCGATACCTGACTAACCGGGAAGTTGACTATATAGCATCTGTAACTATAACACCTAAGCTTTCCAGGCCACCTGTCACAATCAACTAGAGTAAACATCTAGACCCATAAGGTCTCAACTACCACAACTAAATAATTAAAATATTGATAAGGCCCTGACTATGCTAAACATAGAAAGAAAAAGTTGACAAGGCCACAAACTGAATAATAGTATACATACTATGTCCACAAAGCCTCTAATGTGTAAATTGAACTGATAATTTGAACAGGGATCCAACCTACCCCTAACTATAACTCAAAACTCAAGCTGAAATAACTAAGCCCTAGCTGCAGGAAGGAAGGAGCATACCAACACATCCGCTGATCTCACGAACCGCTACTGCAACTGGCAATCCTAGCCTCTACCTGCACCTGCGACACGAACGCAGGGCCCCAGGTGAAGGGACATCAGTACCAATGAAATGTACTGTTATGTAAGGCTGAAAATTGTAAACATCTATGATATGAATTATAACTGAGCTAAAAATAAGAAAGAGTAACAACCAGGAATCCTGGAAATCGAAACCTGACAATAACTTAACACTAAAGTGCATATGCAACCAAGTAACTCACAAGCAAAGCTATAAATGTAATGCCGGTGGCTTGCCAACCATTAAATTCATGTAAAAATGCCTCCAGCCGGCGTACCACACTTTGGTAAAATAAAAATATCTCCAGCTAGTGTACCATACTGGGGTAAAATAAAAATATCTCCAACTTGTGTGCCATACTGGGGTAAAATAAAAATATCTCAATCATAATCATTAATGGAGCCGATAGATCTTATGTTGAGTCAATTTAACACATATAACATTGAAATGACAAATGCTAAATTTGTGGCTGGAATAGGTCTCTTTCATAACCATAAATGCAAGTAAGCGCATATACCATGTAAAGCTAGGAAATATGCATATATATCACGTAAAGCTGTCAAATTATATACAAACATGTCGACTCAGTGACTCGAAGGACCTTCAGTAGGTTAAGGAAACATAAGAACTTTCGTAGGTTTACAAGCAATGTTCTATAAATAATCTTACCAATTTAATGTATCTCTTGAATAGAAGCACATAGATTATCATTTTTATATAATCCTGTAACATTTTGAAACTACATATATATACTGCCATAAAGTGGTTCCTTTACATGGATCGACTACTGTATAATGGAATTCTGTTATCAAACTTATCACATCGATAAGCACATATAGTTCTTAATATTTTTGTATTATTCGCAGGAAAACATGGAACTTTTAACTTGGAACTTGGAGTTATTTATCATAATGCTTATCATATACATAGAGATGAGAGTTGAACTAAAGACATACGATGTATGAGACTTCTGTATAATGTATAAATTCATATTTTGTTAACTGAGTGACCTCAAAGAGACTTACCTAGGATTTAAAAGTTCTGAGCTTAACTGATTATTATCATAGAAAACACTTATACTCACTTAGATATTAGGAACATTGATTCGTGGGAGAATCTCTCCTCTGAATTTAGGAAATTCAAATGATAACTCAACAAGATCTAAACATATATATATATATGACTCGAGTATAGCAAAAAGAATTAACCTATATGTTATAACATGAAACGCGTATACATTAAGACTTCTTACTAGAAAGACTTAAAAAGACGAGAGTTGTTAGACTTGTATGACACTTCAAATATTTGAATGAGACATTAGCATGATTCTCGGAATATCATTTCTTGTAAACTTCTTATATTAGCATCACACAATTAAACGTAACTTAGGGACATGAAGACATAACATAAGTATCTGAGATTTGGAGTTGTTCTGTCACAGCCCGAAATAGGCCCGGATCGAGACACGGGACAAGGAACCCCGAGGGACTCCAAGTCGACCCATGGCATGAACATTCAACAAACTCAACCAATATAAATGGAAGACTCAAGACATTTAATATGGCGAAAGTATAAACATGACATAAGATCTGAAATACATCACATGCATCTAAAACTGAATATATACTATGTTTGAGAAAGCCTGTATCACAGAAGAGTTGATGGGACAAGACCCGAACTAACTCTCTTAACTAAAACTGAAAAGCCACCAACATAACTGAAATAGGTAGGGGCGCTCGATAGATGTGGACTCACCAACAGAGACTGATGCTATTTTTAAGGCTGGCTAGGGTTGAGGCTAAAGCTGAGCATCGGAGCATGTATCATGAAATAATACAGCATGGAGTATGCAGTTAGTACGTGGAATGTACTGAGTATGCAAGGTAATTATAACAAATGTTTAAAATACATAAAAGTGCATAAGAGTAGGACAACATGATCATAACATAAATATCATAATGTAACATAAGGCTCAAGATTTCAAAACATTCGTAAATCATACTCACGAGAGAAAAGCTTTATTAAGCATGACTTGAGCCAGAGTATAAAATCATAATCAAACATAAACCATGAGGAACAATGGGAGATTCTTATAACCAACATACCCTATATGAGCATACATGGAGCCCGACCTATAAACACCTAGTCGGGAAGGTGTTCGTACCTTGCCAAGGGTAGATCCATGAATGGCGTGATATCACTCATGAAAGGCCCATTTGGGGCAAAAGGGGACAGTCTCAAGGGAGGTCCCATCATGACCTACGGTGGCACGTAGTTCTATGATTCAAGGAAAAACCTGGGTCCCGAACCTACTCGATATTAAATACTACTCCCAAATCATATATAGTGCTCATAGGATAATATACATGAGATTTATGGGCTAGTTAAATCATGATAATCATATGCATGCTTGTAAATACATGAACTATCCATGAAGATAAGGCTCGTGAGTCAGCCATATTCATAAATCATGAATCATGAGGTTCACGCGTACTTGTAAAACATGTGTATCCATAGTAATCAAAAACTCTTGATGAGCATTTGAGTAAATCAATATCATAGATCATAAATCATGATGGGTTAAAGAANCACTTGATTTATCATAGAACATGCATGATTGTACATAATTTTATAAAAATTTAAATCGATAAATCTATTATAAAATTAGTTGTAAAATCTGCCCATGATTTGTAGAATATGTATTTATTCATGTGAGATATTAACCCATAGATAAATCATTAGGATTCATAAGATTTTGGGAATAAAACCCATAAGATTTTCAAATAGGATATCATGAATTAGAGAGAGATTGCGCATGGGTGTGAACAAATTCACCCATTCATAACCCTACATACCTGAGAGACTCGGATTCTATCACTCCCTTACTTGCCCAAGAGGAATTTAAGAACAATTGATGAAGAATCTTGGGGTTTTATGCTTGATCACCCTCTACACTCTTGAATTTTGCATGCAAGGGTTTTCAATAGGCTAGGATGACTTAATCTATCTTAATACACCCTGAAATTAACTTAAAACGACATAGTATGGGACCCTAAGGCTTAGGAATGACGATAATACCCTTAATAAATTTACAGTTAAAAACTGACTGCCAGTCCAAACAAGGGACTGCATGAGTCGTCATCATAGTTCATGAGTCATGGCATTAGTCATCGTGTGCACTGTCCATTTTCCTCAAAGGGTCCCCACGAGGGACCTAACGTATCGTGGTTGGTGACCACGACTTGTGGTCACCTCTCAAGTTCTCTACTCCAAAAATCATTATCCCTTGACCAATCTTGACCACGACCATTCCAACGAATCGTGATGTCTGCCCATGAGTTTTGGGTTCTAACAGTAGGGTACACTGCCACTCAAACTTATCCTTTTAATTTCCCTTGGTCACAACTGACTCAACAATTCTGGGGTTTGACCACGACTCATGGTCATGCCTGTGGTGTCTTCAAGACACAAGTTTCAGAACTTAGGCCAACTCGTAACCACGAGTTACCTAATGACTCGTGGTCACCCCGACGGGTCATAGAACGACTCATTTTGTGACTTGGTGTAGATTTTTTGATTTTCTCCATTTCAACTCCTGGGTATGATCTTAGGGCTTCAAGAGGCACTACAATATCTCCCCCTTGGGAACATTCATCCTCAAATGTTGAAAAGCATACAGAATAGCAGAGAAATGTAATCATCATATTCAAATATTGATCATTTAAGTTGAAACCGATGGAGTGACTACCTCCGATTTGAACTAAATGGCTGAACTTAATTCACGAACCATATATACATAATTTTGACATAAAGAAACTCAGGCACATGAACTGAACATGAAAACTAAATAGAGTACTAGGGAAAAAACTAATAACTCAAATAGAAACTGAGCCAGAAGGGAATAGTTGTGGGTATCTAGCCATCATATCCGCTTCGGCGTGCCACGTAGCTCCTTAAACATGCTGATTCCTCCATAATACCTTGACTGAAGCCACCTCCTTGTTCCTTAGCCTCCGAACCTGACGATGCAATATTTCCACCGGAATCTCCTCATAGCTAAGGCTGTCTCTCAAACCCACACTCTCCACTGGAACCACCAAAGCTGGATCACCCAAACACTTCTTTAAGAGCTATACATGAAAAGAAGGATGAACAGAAGCTAATTCTAAGGGAAATTCCAATTCATATGCCACCTTTCCATCCTGTTTAACAATCCGGTAGGGGCTAACATAACGAGGCTTGAGTTTTCCTTTCTTTCCAAACCTCATCAATCCCTTCATGGGAGATACCTTCAGAAACACCCAATCATCCACTTCAAAATCTAACTCTCTCCTTCTCACATCGGCATAGGACTTTTGGCGACTTTGAGCTATTTTCAACCTGTCCCGTATGAGATGAACCTTCTCCTTAGTCTCATGGACTGAATATGGTCTTATCATCGCAGCTTCACCATCTACGAACCAGCCAATAGGCAATCAACATCTCCGCCCATAGAGAGCCTCGAACGGAGCCATCTGAATGCTGCAATGGTAGCTGTTATTGTACAAAAACTCGATACGAGGCAAATGATCATCCCAACTACCTTTGAAGTCAATCACACATGCTCTCAACATGTCCTCGAGAGTCTGAATTATCCACTCCTCTTGACCATCTGTTTGCAGGTGAAATGTTGTACTGAGCTTGACCCAAGTACCTAGTCCTTTTTGAAATAACCTCCAAAACTGAGAGGTAAACTAAGTACCTCTGTCTGATATGATGGAAAAGGGCACTCCATGCAATCGAACCATCTCCCACATGTATAGTTTGGCATAATCCTCCGTGGAATTAGTGGTTTTGATCGGTAGAAAATGTGCGGCTTTTGTTAACCTGTCTACAACAACGCAAATGGAGTCATATTGCCAACGAGTGAGAGGCAAACCTATTATGAAGTCCAAATTGATTTCTTCCCTCTTTCAGGTAGGAATGCTAATATCTTGGAGCACACCCTCGGGTCTTTGGTGCTCAACCATCACTCGCTGATAGTTTGGACACTTAGCCACAAATTCTGTTATGTCCTTCTTTGTCACGCCCCGCCTTGGGGGGTATGACTGGCACCTGGTGCCCTATTAAGACCTGGACTGCTACACTACTGTGCCTAAGCACATCTGATGCCTGGCTAGTTCTATCTCAGATTCATGGAATAAACGGGCTATATAATGGCTGTAAATACAGCCTCCGGCCGACTGGGCCTATAGCCACCTGTACTATAACTTCAGCTAAC
>JACEIK010001094.1:32873-49432 GCA_018107945.1 Datura stramonium
TCCCCGGGCCTTTTTCTAGCATGTATGGCATTCTAAAACTCTTAACCAACATGCGAGTAGGCCATCTACGTGTCAAGAATTTACGGGGTGTAACATTCTTCATGCCATTCCATCAATATACTTCCAGTAGGTCACGATACATCTTGATGGAACTTTTATGTATAGAATAGCTAGATCCATGAACCTCGTGCATCATTCGGTTCCTCAAATCATCAACATCCGGATACATAAGCGACCCTGGTATCGAAGCACACCATCTCACCCTTTGGAGATGACCTCTACCTTCTAATTCCGAACAACCTCCTTTAACTTAACCAACATAGGGTCCTCTTCTTGTATAGATTTTATATCAGTCACCAAGGACAATTTTGATCCATTCTGAACAATAACACCGCCATCGGTCGAAACAACCAAATGAACACCCAACCTTGCAAGTCGATGCACGTCCTTCACTAGTTCCTTCCTTCCCTTATCTACATGCGACACACTTTCCATGGAGAGTCTACTAAGTGTGTCTGCTACTACATTAGCCTTTCCTTGATGATAAAGGACACTTATGTCATAATTCTTAAGTATCTCCAACCACCTCTTTTGCCGAAGATTGAGATTTTTCTAGGTGAACACATATTGTAGACTCTTATGGTCTGTAAACACATCCACATGGACCCCATACAAATAGTGTCTCCATATTTTCAAGGAAAATACCACCACTGCCAATTCAAGATCATGGGTTTGGTAGTTATTTTCATGAACTTTCAGTTGTCTGGAGGAATATGCTATAACGTTTTCGTGCTGCATCAATACACACCCAAGTTCGATCCTCGAAGCATCAGAATACACCATGAACCCATCGGTACCCTCGGGTAGGGTCAACACTGGTGCTGAGGAGAGTCAAGCCTTCAACTCTTAGAAGCTCTTCTCACAAGCCTCTGACCATTGGAACTTTACCTTCTTCTGGGTCAGTTTAGTCAACGATGCTTCAATAGATGAAAAACCCCTCAACAAACCTCCAATAGTAGCTAGCTAAGCCCAAGAAACTTCTGATATTTTAAGGATTCATTAGTTTGGGCCAATTTTTCACCGCCTCTATCTTCTGTGAGTCTACCTGCACATCCTCACTAGACACCACATGACCCAAGAATGCAACAAAATTCAACCAAAACTCACACTTGCTAAATTTCGCATACAATTGACGATCCTTTCAAAGTCTGCAGCACAACCTTCAAAAGAGTAGCATGCTCCTCCTTTCTCTGAGTGTATATAAGGATGTCATCTATGAACACAATCATGAACATGTCTAGATATGGCTTGAACACCTTGTTCATTAGGTCTATAAAAGTTGCGGGATAATACGTTAGTCCAAAAGACATAAATACAAACTCATAGTAACCATACTGAGTTCTGAAGGCCATTTTCAGAATGTCACTCGCCCGAACCTTGAGCTGATGATATCCGGATCTAACATTTATCGTCAAAAAGCACTTGGCACCCTAAAGCTGGTCAAACAAGTCACTAATTCTGGGTAGGGGGTACCTATTCTTGATGGTGTCCTTATTCAATTGCTGATAATCAATACACATACGAAGATAGCCATCTTTCTTTCAGACAAAGAGAACTGGTGCACCCCATTGAGACTTGATAGGTCTGATGAAACCCTTGTCTAGAAGGTCCTTTAACTGTTCCTTAAACTCCTTTAGCTCAGTTGGAGCCATTCTATATGGAGGAATAGATATAGCATGTCAGGTAGGAGGTCAATACCAAAATTTATTTGTCTCTTGGAAGGAATACCTGGTAGATCATCTTGGATCACTTCTGGATACTCACCTAGCATTGGAACTGACTGGATAGTCGGGGTCTCAGATGTAGCATCCTTAACCCTAACTAAATGGTACACACAACCTTTAGAAATCATCTTTCTAGCCTTAAGGTAGGAAATAAAACGACCTACAGGAACTACCCTTCCATTCTAAGACTGGCTCGCCTAGAAATATGAACTCTACAGCACGAGTTCTACAATTAACGGAGGCATAACATCCAAATAGCCAATCCATACCGAGGATAACATCGAAATCAGTCATGGCTAGTTCTACTAAATCTGCTGAGGTGACTTGTTGAAGGACTGTGATCGGGAAACTTCTATACACCTGTCCAGCTAAAATCGAATCACCAACATGAGTAGAGAATGAGAAGGGTTCTGACAAGATCTTGGGACTGACTCCGAAACTAGCCACGTAAGGTGTAAGAAAACAAAAAGGTATCCGCTGGATCTATCAAAAAATAAACATCAAGGTGAAAAACTTGTAGCATACTAGTAACCACATCGGGGTAAGTCTCCTACTCCTGACAGGACGCAAGGGCATAAAATCTGTTCTGACGCCGACCGCCAGTTGAACTAGTCAAAGCATCCTGCTAGGAGGGACGTGCTGCTGGAGGTGCTGAACTAGCAGCTGGTATACGGGCTCCACCACCCATTGATCTGGCCGAAGGGCAATCCCTGAGTCTGTGTCTGGGCTTGCCACACCCAAAACAAGCGTTTGAGCCAACTAAAAACCTCCCTGGGTGATTCTTGCCGCACTTTGCACAGGATGGGAAGGTGCGCTCTATCTGCATGCTACCCTAGCCTTTCGTATCGAAGGCCCTGCTCCTTTTACCTCGTGGTCTAGATAGTGCACTAGCTGATGATGGTGCTAAAGCAAACGACCTGTAATGATATTGCTGGCGATGTCTGCCCCCCGATCTAGGTTGAGAATTTCAATAATTATCTATCCTGTCTGTCTTGGCCTCTCTCTACCTCTGATACACCACCTCCATCTATTGGGCGTGTAAAACTATGCGGTGAAAATCAATATCCTGATGCAGCATGGAGATCCTACAATGCTTATCCAGGTAGTCTACCACTCCATGCACAAATCGGCTCACCCGAGCTCTCTGGTTTGCCACTAACTCTGGCGCATACTTGGATAAGCGAGTTAACTCCAGAGCATACTCCTGAACTGACATGTCACCCTGCTTTAGATTTACAAACTCGAACGCCTTCAGTTCCCTCATCTCATGAGGGAAGAACCGATCTAGAAAGGTAGTATGAAACACTTCCCAACTGATAGGGCCTGCTCGCACAACCCTACTATCTTTGCACAGTTTAAACTAGATATGATCAACCCTTTTCAGCTGATAAGAGGCCAAGTCAATGCACTCCCCATTTTCCACCCCCATGACCTGGGTTATCTTCAGAATCTCATCAATGAACCCATGTGGGTCCTTATTTATTTTTGACCCAAGGAACTCTGGTGGGTTCATTATCAAAAAAACTTAGACCCGAGCCGACACTACATTTCGGTTCTAAGGGAGATGCTCCACCTCCTGTTGATTGACCTGGGTGGTCAAGGCCTGTTCTAGCATCTGTATGGCTACCCTGAATTCAGCATGGGAAGCCAGCTCTGGTGCAAGCTCCTCATGGGTTGGTGGTGTCTGATGGTGCCCTTCTCCATTGTTGTTCTCATGGCTGTTTCTATTTCTCCTTCAGTTTACTCGACGTGGAGGCATGATTCAGCAAACGTTTATAGCACGAGTTAGAAGGATAGATAGGTATTACATCACACAACATGAGATCATGAAAGAAGGGAACATTTCCTAAATGTTTTGTAACCTCTTCGTCATATGTGTGGAACACTTCACACCCATGAAAAAGAATCTACTTAACGCGACATTCGAAAACCCTAGGACACTTCAATGCTATTCTCTGATAACAAGTTTGTCACTACCTGAACATAGGCCAAGATCGGGACACGGGACAAGGAACCCCAAGAGACTACGAGTAGACCCATGGAATGAACATTCAACTAACTCAATCAAACAGAAATGGAAGACTCAACACACATAATATGGCATAAGTCTAAACATGGCATAAGATCTGAAATACATCACATGCGTCTAAAACTGAATATACACTTTGAGAAATCTTCTATCACAAAATAGTTGATGGGACAAGACCCCAACTAACTCTCAAAACTGAAACTGAAAAGACACCAACATAACTGAAATAAGTAGGCGCTATCAACAGATGAGGACTCAACAACAGAGACTAATGCTACTCTGAAGGTTGGCTAGGGTCGAGGTTAAAACTAAGCACCGGAGCATGTATCATGAAACAATACAGCATAGTGTATGCAGTCACTACGTGAAATGTACCGAGGATGCAAGGTAATTAAAGAAGACGTTTAAAATACATAAAACTTCATAAGAGTAGGACAACATGATCATAACATAAATATCATAATTTAACATATGGCTCAAGATTTCAAAACATTCGTAAATCATTCATAATCATACTCACGAGAGAAAACCTTTATTAAGCATGACTTGATCTAGAGTATAAAATCATAATCATACATAAACCATGAGGAACAATGGGAGATTCTTATAACCGACATACCCCACATGAGAATACATGGAGCCCGACCAGTAAACCCCTAGTCGGGAGGTTGTTCATACCTTTCCAAGGGTAGAACCATGAAAGGAGTGATATCACTCATGAAAGTCCCATTTGGAGAAAAAGGTGAAAGTCTCAATGGAGGTCCCATCATGAATTACAGTGGCACGTAGTTTTGAGATACGGGGCAAAACCTGGGCCCTGAACCTACTCCGTATTAAATACTACTCCCAAAACATATATAATGCTCATAGGATAATATATATGTGATTCATAGGCTAGTTAAATTATTGTAATCATAAGTATGCTTGTTAATACGTGAACTAGACATGAAGATAAGGCCCGTGAGTTGTCCATAATCATATACCGTAAATCATGAGATTCATGCGTACTTGTAAAACATGTGTATACTTAGTAATCATAAACTCATGATGAGAATTTTAGTGAATCCGTATCATAGATCATAAATTGTGATGGGTTAAAAAATATCAAACTCAAGGTAAAATCATCATTTGATTTACCATAGAACATACATGATTGTGCATAATTTTATAGAAATTAAAATCGATAAGTCTATAATTGAATTAGTTATAAAATCTGACCATGATTCATAAAATAAGTATTTATTCATGTGAGATACTAACCTATATATAAATCATTAGGATTTCATAAGAATTTGGGATAAAACCCCATAATATTTTCAAATAGGACTTCATGAATTTGAGAGAGATTGGGCATGTGTATGAAAAAATTCACCCATTCATAACCCTACATACATGAGAGACTTGGATTCTATCACTCCCTTACCCAAGAGGAATTGAAGAACAATTGATGAACAACCTTGGGGTTTTATGCTTGCTCACCCTCTACACTCTTGAATTTTGCATGCATGGGTTTTGAATAGGATATGATGACTTAACCTATCTTAATACACCCTGAAATTAGATTAAAATGATGTAGTATAGGACTCTAGGGATTATGAATGATGATAATACCCTTAATAAATTCACAGTTAAAAACTTACTGCCAGTCCCAACGAGGGACTAGATGAGTCGTCATCCAAGGTCATGAGTCCTGGCATTAGTCATCATGTGCATTGTCCATTTTCCTCAAAGGGTCCCCATGAGGGACCTAATGGATTGTGGTTGGTGACCATGAATCATGGTCACCTCTCATGGTCTCCACTGCCAAAAATCATTATCCCTTGACTCATGGGTTCCAACTGTAGGCTACACTGCCACTCAAACTTTTCCTTTCAATTTTCCTTGGCCACGACTGACTTAACAAGTCATAGGGTCTTACCATCACTCGTGATCAAGCCCATGCTGTCTTCAAAACACAAGTGTTAGAACTTAAGACAACTACTTACCACAAGTCACCTAAGAACTCGTGATCACACCCACCGGTCATAGAATGACTCGTTCTGTGATTTGGTGAAGATTTTTTTGATTTTATCCATTTTAACTCTTAGGTCTGATCTTAGGGTTTCCGGTGCATTACATGTTTAACTTGGGAACTCATAAGCAACTTTCTAAGTGTTGCCTTATAGGTATATAAAGACTTGTAGTCGTAATTCAGGCAACATTAAGATAACTTACACAACCTTGGCAACTAACTGTGGAGCTTGAGAAATCCTAACATCATCATAATAATCTTTGAAGTTTTGAAGATTAACCTTTTTATGACCTGGAAGATAATTCAATACTTAGGATAATTAACTTATCATAATCGATTATGGGTATAGTGGAGAGAATCTCTTTAACTTAAGGTACTATTTTACAGATGTTCAACTCTAATTATTTCACAGAAGGTTAACACTTTACTGGTTATTCATCAACTTAACACATACTGAACATAAACAACTTAATTTATAATTTTTTTTCTAAACATCTTTGGAACAGGGTTAATCTTGCTAGTCGTTGCCTAACTTGTTCACAATAATAACCCATATCATCTAAGTTAACAACCTTTTAACTCTACTCTCCTTATTCATGTTAACTTCTTTTCCAAACATGATTCACTCTTCATTTAAGTCTTTATTCTCGTGTTCACTATTTCATCAATTTTTATATGCACTTACCTTTTTACCGTAATTCGGACAACATTAAGAAAACTTACACAACCTTGGAAACTAACTAAGGAGATTGAGAAAGCCTAACATCATCATAAGCAGCTTTGAAGTTTTGAGGATTAACCTTTTTACGACTTGGAAGATAATTCAATACTTAGGATAATTAACTTATCATAATCGATGAGGGGCATAGTGGAGAGCATCTCTTTAACTTAAGGTACTATTTTACAGATGTTCAACTCTAATTATTTCATAGAAGGTTAACACTTTACTGGCTATTCATCAACTTAACACATATTGAACATAAACAACTTAATTTTTAAATTTTTTTCTAAACATCTTTAGAATAGGGTTAATCTTGCTAGTCGTTGTCTAACTTGTTCACAATCATAACCCATATTATCTAAGTTAACAACCTTTAGCTCTACTCTCTTTATTCATCTTAACTTCTTTTCAAACATGATTCACTCTACATTTAAGTTTTTACTCTCGTGTTCAGTATTTCATCAATTCTTATATGCATTTACCTTTTACTTAAACAAAAACCTTATTTCTTAAACATCATCTTGCTTATATTTTAACATCATTCAAAAGTTCTTGAAATCAATTATGGACAGAGAGAATATAACTCACATATTACCTTAAAAGGTCTAACACTTACACTTATCTTTCCTTTTATAACGTCTCAAAAATATTAACAACTTAGCCATGCTTTCCTCATTAACATCTATCGACATAACTTATTCGTTATGTGCCGTTTGCTTCACTTTAAGGAGGGGAAACATAAAATATCCTTTTTACCTTAAGCACCTTAAAACATAAACATATAACAGGGAATAACCAGATTTTGAAAACGTCATTTCAACAAGCTCATTTACCCTCAATCGGCTTAGCGTCATCTTCTTAGCTTAAGTTCAATAACACGTCATTGTATTAACATTTCTTACCAATTTCACTTTGTGACCAGATGTTAACATGTACTCAACATTACATATACAATCTACTGCAAACGACCAACACATAATACTAACTTTAAGGGGACTTCAGACTCAATTTACAACTATGAAAACAATCGTATAGAAATTATGTCTTTCGCTTCACATTTGTTCGTTTCAAACATTTTTAACGATTTAAGCTTAATGTCAAGTACTTACAACCCTTTGAATAAAATCATACAAGCCTCAATATGATTTTAAAATCATAGGAATATTTGTCCTTTCATTTACTTAGTTTCATGCATGAAAAACAAGGAAAGGGACTCCTTACATACCTTGGCACATCGACTCTAACTTTGCCGAAAACCTTCCTTTCAAGCTTAAACCTTAAGGCTCCTTCCAAGTCCAATTTACAACCACAACAAAGAGAAACTTCACTTCCCCAAAGTTCTTGAAAAATTGGGCAACAACATGCCACAAGAATCATAAGAAAAAAACAACACAATACTTTAAGGTTCTCGAAGTTTTAACCTCACTAACTCATAGAAATCAAAGAGGGAATTAATTACCCTTTCTTGGAGATGTTATTACCTAAAGTAGGAGTAGGCTCCTACTCTTTCCTCTACCCATAACTAGCTCAAAAATACAGCAACACCATAATAAATAACAAGACAACAACAAGCCATGACTTTCATCCAAGGTTCTTTTCCCAAATCCCAAAAGGGACGAGAGTGAAGTTTCTTACCCGGGATATCTTTTCACCATGTGATAGAGCTTTGAATTTTCTAAATTTTGAAAAACAATCAATAAAAACAGAGTAGAAATGAGCTTTTTAGCTAAAAATTACTTCATATAGGTGCGCTGCCCAAGCCTGGGAAGTGCCCACGTGCGGCGCTCGTGCGACGTGCTTGTGTATGCGCACGCGCACTCCTGCTGTCTTCCTGTCTTGGTGCCTGCTCATCACAATGCTTCCCTGCCGATAGTGCTGTCTTCCACGAACATAACTTTTTACTCCAAACACTGTTTAACAAGCAGTGTTTTGCTGAAAACTAGATTCAAATACCTTTTATTTGATAGGTTATAGGACTTCTAAGTCATTATATGTTTCGAGTTATGGACATTTAAAGTTTACCCTTACTTTCAAACTTAAAATACTTTTCGCTTTTCCCTTTGCACATGTTTCCTCCTCACCTACAGACAACATACAACCCATAATTCCCTTAATACGACAAATAAATATCAAACAATCATCAAAAATTTTCGGGGTGGAACACTAAATATGCCAAACAGCCCATTCTACTAGATTTCTGGAATGAATGAAAAATATAAGATTCTCGGGAGTAGGGCTACAATCGCCCTTCTACTCAAGTATAGACACCTCAGGCATCGCTATAGTGACTATCTTGGTATGAAAGTCCAGAATCAAATGATAAGGAGACAACTAACTCATTCTTAAGATATTATTGAAATACATCAAGTCTAAGATCACCAAATCTACCCAGATTCTATAACCCATGAATTCCACTGAAAAGGCACGATTGACTCTATTAATAATCATAGAATCACCAAGGGGAATAGAAACCTTAATTGTAGTATCAAGTACATCGTATACAAGACTCATGCCCACACAAAATAAATAGACCCATATGAAAAAGTAGAACAAGGATCAAATAAAGTAGTTGCCATATAATCACAGACAAAGATGGTATCTGTGATATTCGTCTGAAGCCTCTCCCTCAGGCCTGTATAGAAAAGCATAGAAATAGGTGCGACTCCATGCCTGTGAACTGCCCCTGTCGGGCTGTGTTCTACCTTTACCAGTCTGAACACCACCTTTGATATTTCGGGCCCAACCTCTACCCGCTGCGTGGTAGCCCTGTACAAGTTGAGGGTGATCCTTACTGAAAGAACTACCTCTCTTACTTGTTGGAGCTGAAGCTGAAGAATTTTATGGGGTAACAGCCTGACCACTTTACATCAATCTGAGACACCATCTCTAAATGAGATCATATTCTCCACACTCGTGACAGACCTTGTCTATTACATGCATCAGAGAAGGGATTGAAGATATAGGATAAACCCCAAAATCTGCGCGAGAAGGATGTGCCTTCAACACATGACACAAAGAATGCTGACTGGCCCTTGGCTGACCCCCTATTGTAATCTGCATCATAGACTGAAGAGGCATCCAAAGTACACCAAAGGAATTGGGTTCTTAGAGAAAGAGCCACTGTAATTGCCCTCATTCTATGTCTTTTTCTCTGCATCCTTCGTGTATCCATCCTACTTAACCCCTCCACATTCTTATCATATTCTACAACCTCCAGAAAAGTTCTATCTGACCAAACCATCTGTAGGGATGATAGCCGGAGCCCCACATTCAAACCCTTCACAAATCACATCATTCTTTCCTCATCCATCCGTAGAGCTGATCATGCCCAAATTACACCTCGTATTAAAATATAAAGTGGTCTTTGTCAAATATAGTAATCCAAATAGGTTGAGGTCGATCCCACAAGAAATAGGGAACAAATAATAGGTTAATGATGAATAAATTAACTAGTAGTGAATATTTCGGAAGGGGGTTGCAAATAAAAGAAAAAGTAATTCTAAGAAATGAATAAGTTGTTATAAAATTAATGAGACAAAACTAGGATTATGTTCCCCATGATTTCTATTATACCCTGGGAGCCCAAAGATCAGACCCTCAAGTTGAAACGGAGAAAATGTGGAATTCTGCACTAAATAATAAAACGGGCCGTTAGGTGACCCGTGAGGAGGGACCACGAGTAGTGAAGTGACTCGTGGTCAAGTAGGGAGGTGGACTAATCTAGGGGACACCATGGGTGTGACCACAAGTTGTGGCCAGGCTACACGACTCGTGAGGTCACCTATGGCTTGGACTAGATGCTTAGCAAGGAGGATTGGGTAGTGAAGGCTATGGATAGTGACCATGATTCGTGGTCACTCACCACGATACGCGGTGTCCTCCGTGGGGTATCATATTAGATTTTTGGCAGTGAACATCATGACTCAAGGACACGAGTCGTGGCCCCTAGGGACGAGTCATCCAGTCCCTCGTGGGGACTAGCAGCCAACAAAATTCTACGATTTAAGTAAGGTCATTTCCGTAATTCCTAAGTCCTAGGGTCCTAAACTATGTCGTTTTAACATCTGAAAGGTGGGTTTAAGAAGGGAAGGACTAGCCTAAGTCCTCCTTTATGCATGCAAAGAAATAGAAGGTGGTAGGGAGGTGAGCTAGAGTGATTCAAGGCTTTCTTCCCCAATTTTCCTCTTGGGCAATCAAGGGAGTGTAGAGTTTAGCTCCAACCAGGTATGTAGAGTTCTAAATGTGTGGCTTAATCCATACCCATGCCCTATTTCTCTCTAATCTACGAAATTCTACCATTCAATTCTTATGGGGTTTTAACCTAATGCATGAATCTCTAGTATTTGATATGGGTATGTTTCAAATATGTCTTAATTGATGGGTTTTGAATAATGGGCTGAATTTACATTGTTTTGACCATTATATTGCGTATTAGTGTCTCAAACTTTAGGTGCCCAAATTATGAGAAATCCATAGGAGTTTATGATTATGATAATTTTACAAGTATGATGTGAATATTTGAATTAGAAGCATGTTTTAAATTACCCATGTTTTATGATCATGATTTCAACCAAATTGAGTATTTCAAGTATGTTTAAATATTGGGTAATGCCCACACATCAAGCATGATTTTATGATTTTTATGATTATGGCCGACTCACGGACCCGATTTCATGGCTAGTTCACAAACATCCAAGAATATATATGATTATCATGATTTAACTATCCCATGTATGTCATGTATGTTACCTTATAGGCATGTTGCATGTTTTTGGTGTAGTGATTTACACCGAGTAGGTTCGGGGCTAAGGTAATGCCCCAAATCTCAGAACTATGTGCCACCGTAGGTCATGTTTGGGACCTCCCTTGAGATTGTCCCCTTTTTCCATAATGTTCCCTTCCAGATTGATATCACACCTTTCATGGTTTTACCCTTGGCAAGGTAAAAACGGCCTCCCGACTATGTTTACAGGTCGAGCTCCATATGTGCTCATATGGGGTATGTTGGTTATAAGAATCTCCCACTGTTTGTCACTATTTATGCATGCTTATATTACGAATCTTGGCTCAAGACATGTTTTATAATGTTTTCTCTCATGTCTATGTTTACGATAAGTTTACGAATATTTTGACAACCTTAAGCCTTACATTTCATCTATGATTTCAGCATTATTCTCATGTTTTCCTACTCTCATGAACTTTATACATTTAAATGTTTGTTTTACTTACCTTGCATAGTTGGTACATTCCACGTACTGAGCCGCATACTTTATATGTTGTATCATTTCATGATACAAGACCCAACTATCAGGTTCATCCTCGTAGTAGTCCATTCAGAGTTCTCTATCAGCCTCTTTTTTGGTGAGTCCTCATGTTTCGAGGGACATATGTTAAGACTTTGATGTCTCTTTTAGTTTGCACTATTGTCAGGTTAGTTGGGGTGTTGTCCCATTAACCCGTTTGTTATGATTAGAGGCTTTCATACTATTTGTAGTACTCAACTGTCATGTATGGATTTTGTGTCTCTTTTGTATCTTATGTTATGATTTCGTTTCCGCCAAGATTATATGTTAAGTCTTCTGCTTTCCTTGAATGTATTAGATGTACGCTCATGCCATGGGCCAACTTGGAGTCTTTTGGGGATCCTTTTCCCGTGTTTATAACCCGGGTCTACTCTCAGGTCATGACAAACTTGGTATCAGAGACTTAGCTTGGAAGTGTCCTAAGGTTTCTAAAAGATGCATTAAGTAGAGTCTTTATCGTAGGTGTTAAGAACGCCACACTTATGATGGAGAGGCTACTAGACTGGGCCGGTTCGATGGCTCTGTATGAATTAGCAGTTTTTGATCCTTCTGATCCTGTTCTTGATCCAATGTGGAGACAGGGTATGTTCGTTATACCCTTGATGACTCATTTAGGATAACCAATTCATGGGGCGGCTGGAGTATCACAGGGGGGACTATAACGAATACCTGAGTATTAGAACGGAAAGATCCATTAGATAATGAACTATTGGTTCTAAGACATCTCTGACGATTAATCAACAATTCGAAGTGCTTATCTTGCGTATTCTTGATAACCAGCGTTCATATATAGATGTAGGAGGATATGTTTGGGAAGTAAGAAGCCCCTTTGACATCTCTTCATCTACAAATAATTCTCGATGTGAAAACACAGAGCCAAGGGGCTGATTTTAGGAAATGTTCCCTTCTTTCATGATCTATGTCGTGCTATGTAAAGTCTTTCTATCCTTCAAACTCGTGCTATTCGCATTTGCAGAATCCTGACTCCATGCAGAGTGAACGTAAGGAGAAATAGAAATAGCAATTACCATGAGGGTGTTAATGGTGACGGCATAAGCAAGCCCCACTTGTTCACGAGGAGCATGCCCTAGAGCCAGCTACCCACGCGGAGTTTAGGGCAGCGATACAGATGCTGGCATTAGCTATGGATGCCCGGGTTCATAACCAGATAGTGGTGCATTACGCTCAGAATGGGAATGCATCGGTGATAACATTCAAAATATATTCTTAAATCAAATAATAGACACGGTCATTGTATCAAAACAAGTAAACCGACGAGTGTCAGGTCGAATCCCATGAGGACTAGGGTGTGATGAATTCAAGCGTCGATTGAGAAATTGATATTAGCTTGCACCATATAGATTTAACATAAAAACCAGGTAAATGAGGGGAATAAACTTTGCAGAGAATTACACAAATTTCTTTAGTGAACTAAAAGTAAAAGGATCAGCTAAGTTGTTGACAATATTGTGAAATACTAGAGGTGCGGTGTAGATGAAATACTAATTAGATAGGGATAGACCATGTCATCTTCATAAGTTCAATAAGCATAAATGATATCGTGAAATTGGTAGCCTCGGCTTCCCAGCCTATTGACTACCCTTAGCTAGAGTTTTCTCAAACTCTAGTTGCGATTTAGTTCACTCGAATTGATTTGGATCAGCAACTTTACTATTCCAAGCTATTAGCTGCTAATTAGGAAGGAGAATGTAATTTCAGCTATTACTAGCCTAATTTTATAACCTCTTATCCATACCCACTACTAGATTCCCTTCCAATACTTAATTATTCTCTCCCGAGCAACAATCAAGCAAGTATAGATAGACCATATCATCATCAATGGATCTTCATTAATAGATTGAAGGGAATCCAATAGATTTACACTTGATTGAATATCATGAAGTTAACTCTGGCAATACCCAATCCAATTAAGTATTCATCATCACACACCTCTAATTAATGATTTTAGCTACTCATAGTTACGAAATTCAAAAACACAATCATCAATAGCATCAGTGAATTTAATAAGAAGAGTAGATAAATTAAAAACACTATTATCCTTCACTACAACTGAAACATAATAATATCAAAGAATAAAATAGAGCAGAGTATCTTCTACAAATTATAATCAAAATCCCTTTCTTAGCTAAGAGATTATCTTCAGCTAAAAGAGAAAATAATGATTAGATGTGTACTTGGCCTTTCTCTCTAACACTATATCTTTTTCCTCTCTCTCTTTTTTCTCTCCTTTTTGCAGAGTAGTTCTCTTTTTATTTATACGCTGAAAAGTAGGGTACTTTTCATTCCTTTTTCAGCAATGGACAATTATACCCTTAAAAGCATCATTCTGAAACCAGTGAACATATCGGCAGTTCAGCGATGAAATCTGTGAACCGCCGAATACTTTCTCTTCTTATGCAGTCATTTCCAGTGAACTTTGGCGGTTCACCCGGCATTTTGCCGATGCCAATCTGTGAACCACGTGACCTTCAATGCAAATTCCATAATTTTTTTGAGTTTCACTCGGCGATTGCACCGGCGTCTCGCCAATGTTGACTCGTGAACCGCCGGTAACATTCCTCCCTTGAGGCAGTGACCTTTAGCTTTTAACTGGCATTTCGCCGATTAACACCTGCGATTCGCCACTTATACTCATTTCCTCCTTTTTACTCCATTTTTTCTCTTTTCTTCAAACTTAGGCATCTACACACAACAAAAGAAAAAAAGGGAATAAAATCCACATAATCAACTCGGGAACTAGCCAAAAACTCATATTTTAGAGTCTAATGAGTTGGTAAATTACCAACTCATCAAACCCCCAAACTTGAATCATTGTTTGTCCTCAAGTAGTGCAATATTTCAACTATTGAGGAAAATGTCACATTTCTTCACAATTAGATTTCGTTGATCACCTGGACTACGACAACCCAAAACTACTCACCGAAAAGAGAAGGAAATACCCCAAAAGACCAAAAAAATGAAGATGTTTCAAGCAGGCAGAAACTTTCTATCAAGTGAAGGTTTGAAAGGAATCATTAACCATACAAGGGCATTTTTCAACCAATTAACACACATAGCATCTCAAATTGTAATCATTGAAAATTCAAGGCTTTCATTAAAGTTTTCACTCCTTGTTCTATGTCCATATGATCTCTAAATGCTCTTGCATCCCTAAAAGGAATGATGCCACTCACCAAATATAAGGATCCCTATTCTCTTGACTCTTTGATCATTTGAATGCATATCAAGGATTAATTGGAAGAAGCACTCACACTCACTCTCCCAAAGGATATCTTCATGCATACACTTGATCCATAGGCTTGCCCTTCATGTAGTGCGCCACTAATGTAGAGTAGCTGCACCTAGAATCATTTAGGACTTGCAGGTTGTGCCGTAGGCTTAAGGTCAGGGTAGGATGAACATTTGGCTATAGTGACTAGATCCTCCCTAATGCTTTTCGTGACATGCCTTACAACAATTTTTCTCACTCAACCTTCTTTTCATTTCTCTTCTTGTTGTTGCCTTTTATTTCTTTAATATTCCCCGTTATAACCCCTCTTTTGTTTCCACCACTAACCTTATCACCTCAAGAGGGAACACCACTTCACACAAATAGTCCGTTTTCTTATTCATCTTTTTGCGCACTTGAAAAAAAGGTGATGTTCTTCACATTACGATTCTTGTCTTTTCCCCCTTGTTTTGCATACCCCCAAGCTTAGGCTCTTGCCTCATTTTCCACACTTTCTTTTCTCATTCCCTTCTTCTTAGGACTTGAGCCTTACTTCAGCACTTATATTGTAATTAACGTTTAGAGAGAATGGGGGGCCAAAAGAGGTATTAAGAATGGTCTTAAGGCTTGTAATGTGGTTGTAAAGTAAAGGTTTTAAGGCTCAAAATTGGCTAACAAGGATTAATGATCATGGAGGGCATACGGTTGAAGTGGCTAGACAACTGAGGGCCTTAACTCATTCTCTTGGTGCCACTACAGATAGGATTTCTCCTTGAATCACATTTAGGTCAATTTCTAGACAAGATGTAATGCACAAGTTTAAAAAAAATATCCTTTCCACACAAAGCATCACCCTTAAAGGGTCTACAAGAGTCATTTTCCCAAACAAAAGATCACATTAGGACATCAAGCAAGCAAACGTCATAAGTCAAGAAGGGAATTTACAATGTATAATCAAGATTACTATGCTACGGTGTCAACATTTGCTCATTATCTTCATCTTCATGCCCTTATTTTCACATTCTCATTTCAACACAAGAAAAATTTTAGTTGGTGCCTCTTAGAGCAACTTCACAACTAACTCACAATGACATGGCATTTCCCTTAAGAATGTCGTCACTCAATCCATCATTGGGAAAAGACAACCCAGTTCGATAACCAAAATAACTAAAATAGAAGAATGCTCCTTGGGAATGAACCATGGTATAAAGAAAACCCTCAGAGTTTTAATTTCTTCACTACTCTATTTAAAATGGCGAAAATGAAACACAATTTTTAGGGTCATCTCATTCAAAAATTTCCAATAATATGATACATAAAACCAAAAACCCCATTTAATCACTAATTACCGTTTACAAAAAGACACAAACCAATTCATTCATTCATTCAACAAAACACGCCCGACAAGGGAAATCACCAATCACAACAGCCCGACAAAGGCTGGACTTGCTCAAACTTAAATACAAACTTAAAAAACAAATA
>JACEIK010001094.1:62483-77521 GCA_018107945.1 Datura stramonium
ACCAGCGACATCCTATCACAGGCCGAAGATTGGACACTGCATAGGGTTGCCTCATACACGTCGAAAGTATGATTATATATGGGTGATTATGGATCAGATGACTAAGTCAACATATTTCCTATTAGTTAAGGCCACCGATTCAGCCAATGATTATGCTAGACTTTAAATTCGGGAGACAGTCAGTTTTTATGGGGTCCATTTTCCATCAACTTGGATAGGGGTACTTAGTTCACCTTTCAATTTTGGAGATTGTTTCAGAAGGGCCTTGGTACTCAAGTGAAGCTTAGCACAGTTTTTCACCCACAGACAGATGGTCAGGCTGAGCAGACCTTTGAGACTCTATAGGAAATAGTGAGAACTTGTTTGATTGATTTCAAGAGTCACTACGATGATCATTTTCCCCTCATAAATTTTTCCTACAATCACAATTACCACTCTAGCATTCAGATGGCTCCATTTGAGGCTCTTTAAAGGCAGAGATGTAGATCACCTATTGGATGGTTTGAGGTAGGTAAGGCTACATTGATAGGACCTTATTCAAATCATGAGGTTATGGAGAAAGTTCAGCTTATCCAAGAGAGGCTGAAGACAGCTTAGAGTCATCAAAATTCATATGCGGATGTTAGGAGAAGAGAGCCTGAGTTTAAGGTTAATGATTGGGTGTTTTTGAAGGTGTCACCCATGAAGCGAGTTATGAGGTTTGGAAAGAAGGGGAAGTGTAGTCCCCGATATGTTTCTCCTTAGAGGATACTAAGGCGTGTTAGTAATGTAGCTTATGAGTTGGAATTGCTGGTAAAATTAGCTTTGCTACATTCAGTTTTCCATGTGTCTTTACTGAAAAAGTGCATTGGTGATCCATCTCTAGTTGTTCCGGTAGAGAGCATTGGTGTGAAGAATAGCTATACCTATGAGGAGGTTCCAATTAAGATCCTCGATCATCAAGTTTGAAAGTTGAGGAACAAGAAGGTAGATTTTATGTAGGTTTTGTGGAGAAATCAACTAGCTGAGGGAGCTACTTAGGAAGCCAAGGTAGATATGATTGCTAGATACACGCACCTCTTTCCTTCCAGCTCAAATCTAGCATGAGGTACTAGTTTCCTCCATAGTACTCTATTTAGTTTCTTGTCAAGTTCATGTTCCTCAGTCCCTTTCATGTATTAGGATGCATGTATGCTTCATGAATTCAGTTCAGTCATGAATCTCAGTCCGGAGTCAATAACTTTGTTAGTTTTTAGTTGATAACTATTCAGTTTTGGGATTGCAGTTCATTCCCTATCCTTTCAGCTTAGTTAGCCTTCTTTCGAGGACAAATATTCCCAAAGGAGGATAATGTAATACCCCAAACATCCCTAAGATCATATTTGAGACTTGCAGTAGAAACTAGTAGGAAAAATGGCACCAAGCCATTAAACGAACCCCTGGACGAGTCTTCCTTTGAACCAATGACTTGTTTGTTGTCCTACATGATCAACATAAAAAATTTGTCATAATTTACCAGTACCGACAAGTGGATTATATGACCCATTGTTACATTATACTAGCCATTAGTTTTAGTCTTTGGAGTAGGTTCAGAGGATGATTTAGAGGACAATCAAGAACCAACAAGGGATCAAACGAATTATTGGTTGAACCAACGGTCTGTTGTATGGGCCGTGGGTTCTACCAGCGGGATTTTTAATTTAGTATGCTAGGGGTATTTTGGTAAAATTCTGTGCTTTTAACTTTTAAATGACGTCATTTTAAGCTTCCAAAATAGCTGACTGACGGGTTATACTTAGCCTAATCCCTCATTCTTTTCAAACACCCTAAGATGGAATTTCCCTCTCAATGAAGAGCTAGGGTTCATCAACTTATTCTTCTCAATATATATTGGGTCTTCAAATCAAGTCAAAAGTTCATCAAATCCAAGTATGTAGAGTCATGAATGGGGAATTTCTTCCACCCTCATGTACAATTTCAAATCAATTTCATGAATTCAAGTCTCCAATAATGTTTTTATGGAAATCTAGGGTTAGACCCAAATTTGATGAAATATCTTATGATTTTATACAAATATAATTATCTTATGATTCAATCCATATTTTATGATTATTATTACATGTTCTCTACAAGAATCTATTATGAACTATATTTCTCATTTTATGATGATTTACTCATTTATGCATGAATTTTATGAATCTCAAGCTTATGTATCAAGTATGTTTATGATTTTCATATTTTCTAACTAGCCCATGGAAAAGTAAGTATGTTGCATGATTATGATATGAGCACTATGTAAGTTTTGAGAGTAGTATTTAACATCGAGTAGGCTGGGGTTCCAGTGCACTTACGTCATAAAACTACGTGCCACCATAGCCATGATAGGATCCTCCATGAGATTGTCTCTATCACGACCCGAACTTGGAACTTCGACCAAGACACGAGACCTGAAACAATGAACAGCCCCAAGTCAACCCATGGCATGAAAACAACAACTAAAGAGAATTTATTAAAACGAAAATTGATCACTTAAACATGAAAAAATGGAAGTATGAAAAACATAACAATCATTAATAGAGTCAACACTCAACAAAGCTAAAATCTACATACTGTCTCATAAGCCTCTAAACTGTCTGATGAGCTGATTGGACAACACCCCAACTAGCTTTCTAAAGTCTGAAACTGAAATAACAAAATAAAACTCTAAACCGAATTTCATCAGAAGATGAGGAATCACCAACGATGAGAATCGAGCTAAACTACAGGAAGTTGGAGTAACGGCGAAATTGAGTCTGATCGTCCAGACCCTTATCAGGAAATGATACAACATAGAGTATACGGTAAGTACTTAGAATGTACTAAGTATGTAAGGTAAGTAAAACATGCTGAGTATAGGTTAACTGAAATCATGCATATAAATATAAATCGGTATATCATTAGAGTAAGGACTAAATGTTGAAATATGAATTTGTAATATATATAGTCATAAGTTGTGTATCATATCTAAATAGAATGAACCAAATCTAAAAATAGAAATCATATGACTTGTCATAGCTGAAAACATAAGTAAAAGCTCATAAACTGATCATTGGGTCAAACTTGCTGTAAAACATAACATCATAAGTCATGAACATGAATAACTTAAATTATGAGGAACAATGGGAGATTGTCATATAATAAGCACCATCATGATAGATCTTATGTGATGCCCCAACTGTCACACTGAAGTGGGTAGAGACGTCCAAAACCTTGTCAGGGCTAAGAACGATACCATGATATAAATATCAAGCTGAGGCCCCTTGCAGGCAGTAAAAATCTCAAGGGAGATCCCAATGTAAATATATAAACCTACATTGGGTGCATATATATTTGAGACCGGGGAACCTAGGAATCCAAGTCTACTCGGTGCTAGACACTACTCCCAAAAACATGCATAGTGCTCCCATTGTTTTTCAATGAAGCTGAAAGCATAGTTACATGCATAGTCTAAAATCTGAACATGGGGAGTCCTTGCTGCAAACATATCATAAGATGAATAGGGAGTATAGACTCCAAGTTATATGGTAAGCTGATGTCATAAAACTGAGTTGAATCATGAAAATGTACTTAACTTGTGTGGGATTGCCTGAATCTTAAAATCATGCATACTTGAAGTACACTTCATAAGTCAAAATTATGGATTCATACATCGGTAATTTATAGCCATTCAATCATGCTAGATATCTCATAATAATTGAAATCATGAATCATAAACTTGACTTTTTATAAAACTTGCATAATTTGGAATAATTTCTACTAACTTGAAATAACGAATTTATAATCAATTTATGTATAAAATCTTCCTATAAATCATAAAAACATTCTTTGGAACATGACGAAAATTGACTAATAGACATATCGTAAAGAATTTCATCAAATTAGGTTAAAATCCTATAAGATGATATACTTGAATTTGGACTTGAATTCATGAACTGGAGGAGAAATTTGGGTATGAGAGTAAAAGAAAACTCTCATTCACAGCCCTGCATACTTGGGTAAATTGATTCTCAACTTATCCTTGAAAGCCCAAGAGAATCCGGGAAGAATAGAGAGAATCCTAGATTGATCTTCCAGGAGAATTCAAAGCTATGCATGCATGGGAAAGACTAATAAATTGATATAGGCTAAACCCTCTTAAAACACTCCTTTTAGGGCTTAAAACGACGTATTTTAGGGCTTAGGAGATTAGAATTTACAAAAATACCCTTAGTGATTTCGCAGGAAAAATGACAGTCAGATGCCACGAGTCATAACACGAGTCGTACCATGAAACAACAACCCATAGTTTCCTCCTATTGCCAGACCTGCCTTAATCTCCCCATTCTCTGATTATTTCCACATGAACTTACCATGATTCATAATTTCCTACTACAGATCATACCATCCCTCATATGATCAGTACCTAGAAACCCAATAATCATGCTACGACTCCTAACCACGAGTCATACCTCGAGGCCACGGATTGTTGGACCCACCCGTTCTTAATGGGAAATATTCCCAACTTCTCTAATCCTTACCACAACTACTTATGACGAACCTTTGTTTGCCACGATGAGTCGTACCATGAGCCGTACATTCTAGACCTAACACACTAGTAGTTTTTCAAGACTCCTAACAACGGCCCTTTACAGGGACCTACAAGTCATACCTTGACTCGTTGGTCTAGAACCTATCATCCAGAAACTTACCATGACCCAGTCCTACAACCCATTACTCCTCACCACAACTCGTACAATGAGTCATTCTGAGACATTTTTCAAACTTTTTCTGTTGATTATATTTTCAATCCTGAATCAAGTCTTAGGAATATTTGGGGTGTTAAATTATCTCCCTCTTGAAACATTCATCCTCAAATATGGGTTAAGAACCTGAAAGGCTGGGGAAAGAACTGGAATCCCAAATATTGAACATCTTAAGTTGAAAATTGACAGAGTGGCTGACTCCGGACTAATACACATAGATGAACTGAATTCACGAAACGTACATATATCTAAAACATGAAAGGGACTGAGAGACAGGAACTTGACATGAAAATGAATAGAGTACTAAGGAGGAAACTAATACCTCATGCTGAAGCAAAGTCGAAAGGGAAAAGATGTGGGTATTTAGCCATCATATCTGCTTCGGCTTCCAATGTAGCTCCCTCAACAAGCTGATTCCTCTACAAAACCTTCACTGAAGTTATTTATTTCTTTCTCAACTTTCGAATCTGACGATCAAGGATTTCAATCGAACCTCCTTATAGGTAAGGCTATCCATCACACCTATGCTCTCCATTGGAACAGCCAAGGTCGGGTCACCAATGCACTTCTTCAATAAAGATACATGAAAAACTGGATGTAGCAAGGTTAACTCCGCTGGTAGCTCCAACTCATATGCCACTTTGCCAACTCATCTTAGAATCATATAAGTACCAACATATCAGGTACTAAGCTTCCCTTTCTTTTCGAACCTCATCAGTCCCTTCATGGGAGACACCTTTAGAAACACACAGTCATTAACTTCAAAGTCAAGCTCTCTTTGTCAAACATACGCATAAGACTTCTGATGACTGTCAGTTGTTTTCAGCCTTTTCCTAATAAGATAAACTTTCTCCATGGCCTCATAAACTAAATCAGGCCCTATCAATGTAGCCTCACCTACCTCGAACCAACCAACAGGCGATCTACACCTTCGCTCATAGAGAGCCTTTAACCAATCCATTTTAACAATGGTGTTGTAACTGTTATTGTAAATAAACTCATTGAGAGGAAAGTGGTCATCCCAACTACCCTTGAAATCAATCTCGCATGCTCTCAACATATCCTTAAGAGTTTGAATGGTTTGCTCGGCTTGACTATCTATTTTCTAGTGAAAATCCATGCTAAGCCTGTCCTGAGTAAAAAGTCCCTTCTGGAATGATCTCCAAAACTATGAGGTAAACTTAGTACCTTAATCTGAGATGATGGACAAGGGAACTCCGAGCAATCGAACTAACTCCTGAATGTACGATCTAGCATCGTCCTCAGCTCAATCGATAGTTTTGACATGTAGGAAATGTGCTACTTTGGTCAACCTTCCTACAACCACCCTTATAGAGTCATACTATCAGCGTGTAAAAGGCAACCCAGTGATGAAGTCCATATTGATCTCTTTCCACTTCCAAGTAGGGATACTAATGTCTTGTAGCATACCTCCAGGACTTTGATGCTCAACTTTCACTTGTTAACAATTTGGACACTTATCCATGAACTCCGCTATGTCCTTCTTCATACCATACCACCAATAAACTTTCTGTAGTTCACGGTACATCTTGGTGGCACCTGGGTGGATAGAATAACGAGCGCCATGAGCCTCATGCAACGTTCATTCTCTCAAGTCATCAAAACCCAGAACACATAAATGACCCTGGTAGTGAAGTACACTATCTCCCCCTTGGAAAAAGACATCCACCTTCTAATTCTCGATAGCTTCCTTTAGCTTTACCAAGATAGGATCCTCGTCTTACCTAGCCTTGACCTCAGTCACTAATGAAGATTCTGACCCATTTTGAAAAATGACACCACCATCTGTCGAATCAACAAGGAGAACCCCTAAACAAGCAAGCCTATGGACATCCTTTGCCAACTCCTTCCTCCCATATTCCACAAGAGACACACTCTCCATAGACAGCCTACTAAGGGCATCTTCCACTATATTGGCCTTTCCTAGATGATAAATGACACTTATTTCATAGTCCTTGAGAAGCTCTAACCACCTTCTTTGTCGCAAATTTAAGACCTTTTAAGTGAACACATATTGAAGGCTCTTGTGGTCCGTGTACACATCCACATGCACCCCATACAAGTAGTGTCTTCAAATCTTAAATGTAAAAACCACGCTGCCAAGACTAGGTCATGCGTTGGGTAATTCTTCTAGTGAGTCTTAAGCTGTCAAGAGACATATGCAATGACCACACCATGCTACATCAACATATAACCAAGACCAACCCTAGAGGAATCATAATACACAATGAATCCATCCGTACCCTCTACTGGAGTCAATATAGGGGATGATGTGACTTGAGTCTTTAACTCCTTAAAACTATTCTCACAAGCATCCGACCACTAAAATTTGACCTTCTTCTAGGTCAACATAGTAAACAGTGCTGCAATGGATGAATATCCCTCAACAAACCTCTAGTAATAGCCAGCTAAACCCAAGAAGCTCCTAATATCTGAAGGACTAATGGGTCTAGGCCAATTCTTAACCACCTATATCTTCTGAGAGTCTACCTTCACACCCTCGGTTGACACCACATGACCCAAATTGCTACTAGATCTAGGCAAAACTCACACTTGCAGAATTTAGCAAACAACTGGCATTCCTTGAGTGTCTGTAGCTCAATGCTCAAATAAGCGGCATGCTCTTCCTTGCTTTGAATATGAGAATATTGTCTATGAAGAAAATCACGAATATGTCCAAATAAAGTTTCAATACCCTATCTATAAAGTCCATAAAAGCTGTAGGAGTATTCCTTAGACAAAACGACACAACTACCAACTTATAGTGACCATACCAAGTCTTGAAAGCTGTCTTTGGATGTCACCCTCTCTAACTTTTAGCTTATGATAGCCGGATCTGAGATCTATCTTTCAGAAGCACTTAGCATCATGAAATTAGTCAGAAAAGTCATCAATTCTTGGGAGGGGATACTTGTTCTTGATTTTAACCTTGTTCAACTAACAGTAGTCAATGCACATTCTAAGGGAACCATCCTTCTTCCGAACAAAGAGAACTGGTCCAACCCATAGGGATTTACTAGGCCTGATAAAACCCTTATCTAGGAGATCTTTCAACTGCTCTTTTAACTGCTTTAGCTCGACTAGAACCATTCTATAAGGAGGAATGGATATGGGTTGTGTATCATGGAGAAGGTCAATACCAAAGTCAATCTCCCGCTTAGGAGGACTCCTAGTAGATCATCGGGAAACACCTCCAGATACTCACAGACTATAGAAATTGTTACACACGAAAGCCCTAAGATCAGACGCAGGAGTTGAGATAGAGAAAATAGGATTTTATACACCAGATCACAGAATGAATTATCCGGTGACCCGTCAGGATGACCACGATTCGTTAAGTAACTCATGGAGAGGGATTGGACTTGAGTTGAAATATCTGGTTTTTGAGTGACCACAAGCATGACCATGAGTTGTGGTCAGCCACACGACTTGTTAAGCCAGTCGTGGTCAGGGATGGCTGAAGGAAGAGGAAGTTTGGGACAATGCACTTAATAGGTCCTCACAACGATTCATTGGGAGAACCACGAGTCATGGTGTCTCCTGTGGTGACTCGCTTGGTATTTCTGGCAGCGTAGAGGATGAGAGGTGACCACGAGTCGTGGTCAACAGTAACAAACCGTTACATTAACCTTGGTGAGCCCCAGTTGAAGTTTTGGTAGTGTACCGAATGAATTGCGGCCACGACTCATGACCAGTTGTAATGACTAGTCCAGTTCCTCGTTGGGACTGGCAGTCTATTTTCTCCTTGAATTTAGTAAGGGCTTTTACATAATTCCTATGATCCTAAGGCCTAAACTATGTCGTTCTAAGCTATGAATAGTGAGTCTTAAGAGGGGTAAGTTCATTCTAAGCTCTTCATATTCATTCATGCAAGTTTAGAGGTTTTGGAGAGGTGATCAAGCTTAGTTCTTCAAGTTTTTCATCAATTCTTCATTGGGAAATCAAGGGAGTGGTAGAAACAATTCTTCTCAGGTATGTAGGGTTATGAATGGTGGAAATGTTCACACTCATGCCCAACTTCTCTCTAATTCATGAAATTCTATTAATAATTCTATAGGGTTTTATCCCAATTCTTATGAAATCCTTATGATCTATCTATGGGTTAAACCATCTCGTGTATAAATTCATGTTTTATGAATCATGGGCAGATGTTATAGCTATTTTGATTTAAATTTCTACAAACTATGCCCAATTATACATATTTCATGACTGTTCAAGTTATGATTCTATTTTCATTTTGATGTTCGTTAACCCATTATGATTTATGACTTATGATATTATTTCTCTCAAGTATTTACTATGGATTTATGAGATATCAAGTATATACATGTTTTACAAGTATGTATCAATTCATGATTTATGGATTTATGATTACAGCCGACTCACAAGCCTTATTTTCATGCCTAGTTCACGTATTTCAAGCATGCTTATGATTATCATGATGTTAAACTAGCCCACGAGTCTCATGTATAATATCCTATAAGCACTATACATGTTTGGGAGTAGTATTTACCACCGAGTAGATAGGGTCCAAGCACACCTTGAGCCTCAGAACTATGCGCTAACATAGCCATGAAGGAACCTCCATGATACTGTCCCTTTTTTCCCAAATGGGCCCTTTGTTGTGATATCACACCTATTTCATGGTTCTACCCTTGTCAAGGTATGAACACCAAGGGTTTACAGGTCGAGCTTCATGTGTGCCCATATGGGGTATGTCGGTTATAAAAGTCTCCCACTGTTCCTCATGATTTATGTATGGTTATGATTATATACTTCGGCTAAAGTGTAATGCCTCAGAAACTCAAAGACTAGACCGGGGACTTAAAATAGAGAAAACTGGAAAATTTGCACCTTGTCAAAAAATGAGTTATTTCGTGACCCGTGGGGAGTGACCACGAGTTGTTAAGTGACTCATGGTGAGCACATGGAATTTGGAAAATAGGGTGACCATGCATGTGACCATGAGTCGTGGTCAACACCACTAGTCGTGATGTGACCGGTGGTCAAGAACAAGTTTAAGGTCGGGAAGAAGTTAGGTAGTGAACCTAACGTGTAGTCACCATGATTCGTGGTACCTACCACAACCTGTTAGGTGACTTGTGGTTCAGGATAGTTTGAGGGATTAAGATTTGGGAGTGAGGTTAACAAGAGCTGACCACGAATCATTGGGTCTCCTGACGACTCGTGAGGTTAGTCATTGGCAAGTTGTCGGATTTGGGAAGAAACCTTCCAGTGCACATCACGACTGGACCCCATGAGTCGTCCCTCACCTAAAGACTTGTGGAGTCCCTTGTGGTGACCAACAAACGGTTCTAGGCAGTGTACCTCATGAATGTGACCATGAGTCGTGGTCGCTGGGCACGACTCGTTAGGTCCCTCATGAGGGGGCTTGATAGTCAGTTTTCCTACAAATTTCCTAAGGGTGTTTCAGTAATTTTCTAACTTCCTCAGAGGGCTAAATCGTCTCCCCCTCATTCCCCACACAAATTCTCAGAAAAACATCAAAGAGTTTCTCTGAGGAACTTTCAGAGCAAGAACTAGGGCAGTCTAATTCTCCTCGATTTCTCAAGGAAATTCGTTGGGCTTCTTCACCAAGTATGTGGGAATTCAACAAGGGAATAGTTCTTACCTTGTCTCCCCAAGATCCTTCTTTCTTTCCTCTATTAATTCTAGCCTTGAGACTTTCAAATGTGATGAAATTATCTGTCAAGACCTCGCTTAAATCATGTGAAATATCTTTTATGTTAATTGTTGATGTTTTTTCATCAGTTTATGACTATGTTGTTTCTTATTCCTGTAATGTGAAATCTAGCCCTAGTTCTTGAGTACAGAAAATCTTGAATCTTTCAATAATGTTTCAATATCAAAATTTTTCTTCTTTTATAAGTGTTGGGGACTACCATGTTGTTATTAGCATTGAAACACAATCATATTATTGTCAATTTAGTTTTAGCCAAAGTGTTAGAAATCTCAGTGTCAGTCAGAAATGTTAGTTGATCAGTTTGACTACAGAGATTCTCAAGGTGTTAGTAGTACCTCCCAGCTATTAGAATCAGATTCCCAACTCAGTTTTAGTGGTCCAATGGGTTGTCATGACACTTTTAGATAAGCAGCTCTAACCAGCCTCAGGAATCCAGCTTCAGATTTCAGTTTGTTCTTTAGACGGTTATGACACTTCCACTAGGTAACTCTGACTAGTCTTAGAACCCAGTTCCAGAATCCGATATGCTAAGACTCTCAGGGTGCTTTCATATATGTATCCCAAACTAGTATTGGGCCCCATTTTTGAGCTATCAACTTAGTATTCAGTCTAGGACTATCCAGTGGGAACAGGACTTAGCACCGAGCAAACCAGGGTTTCAGCGCACTCAGGTTCCTAGTACTACGTTGCCACCGTAGGTTAAACTTTTATTGGCCTCATGGCCCCAGATTCTTATGATCACCCACTTCATGCCTTTATACCCTAGCAAGGGTATATTGGGTTCTACCTATAGGGTGTATACATCGGACTCCATGTCTAGCTTATATGGTTATATGTCGGTTATAGACTCTCCCACTAGTCAACTAAACTCAATCTCAGATCAGTAACTCAGATTTAGGGCATGTTCTTTACAATCAGACAGGGTATCTTAGACCATCTTAGTTATATCAGTTATTCAGTTCAATAGCTTTAGTTTGTCATTTCATTTCTTTTCTGTTCAACATTTTTATTCCATTGTGTTATGTTTTCTCCCACTTACTCAGTACATTGAAAGTACTGACGCATACTTTTATGTTGTATCATTTTATGATACAGCTGTAGGATCTCAGTCTCAGCCTTGCTAGTCGATCGCTCTCCGAAAACTTCAGAAGTTCTAGTTGGTGAACCCTCATCTATCGAGGATGGAGATTATTTCATTTAGTTATATTTTCTTTTCTTCTATTTAGGTTTTGAGTTAACTGGGCTTGTCCCAACAACTCATCAGTAGTAGTGTCTTTCACATGCATATTTGGTTTTCAGACTTATAGTTTTGCTCAGATGTTTTTAAACTTTATGATCCAACTCTATTTCATAAATGTTTTATAATTTACTTTACAGGTTACGCTATATTCTCATGTTTACTCATAATGTCAGTGTATAATAGACCAGGGGTTGACTTGGGAGTACTTGTGACCCCAAGTACCGTGTCTCGTCCAGGGTGGTAAGTTTGGGGTGTGACAAATATGATATCAAATAACTAGGTTTAGAGTATCCTTGTATGTTCAAAGCTACATCGAGTAAAGTCCTTTTCATGGGTGTGAAGCCCACCACACTTATGCTTTGGAGGCTATGAGATGTTATTAGGAAAACTCCCTTAGAATCATTTTCCTAACTCATGCGCTGTTTCATTTCAGTGAATTATGCCTCCGCTTCGTGGTAATAGAAGAAGGGCCGATAATGCTCACCGACCTTCCCTATCAACCTCGGAAACCCCTCAAGGCGACTCAGTGTCTACCGTAGAGTTCAGGACGGCTATTCAGCTGCTAGCTCAAATTGTTACCAACTAGGTGAACCAACAGTTTGTTCAAATCAACAATAATATGTCATGACCCGCACGTACACCCAGATGGTAGAAACGGAACAAGGAGCCCTGAGAGACCCCAAGTTAACCCATGACATGAGCGTACATCTAATTCAATCACATAAGCAGAACACTTAACATAAGAAAAAGTAAACATGTCATAAATACGGAGAAAGGACAATACACAATCCATACATGATGGCTGAATAAAACTTTTAGTATGAAAAACCTCTAATCATGAAAGAAGGGTTGATTATACAACTCCCCAACTAACCCAACAACTCTGAAACTTAAAAAAAAAAGCATAGAGTCTGATCATATGGCCCTCGGAACATGAGGACTCACCAAATAAGCTGATAGCGAACTCTGAGGAGCTAATGAGGAGGGTGATCTTGAGAGCCGTGTCCTGTATCATGAAACGACACAACATAGTAAGTATGCGGTCAGTATGTGGAATGTACTGAGTATGCAAGGTATATTTAAAACATATAAAACTGATAAATGATCGTAAGAGTAGGACATCATGCTTGTATCATTAATCATCATACATGTCATAACGCCCAAGGTTTTCAAACATTCGTAATGTAAACATAGTTATAATTATAAGGAAAGAGATTTACTTAACATGACTTGAGCAAAAATTACATAATCATAAAAAGCATAAATCATGAGGAACGGTGGGAGATTCTCTTAACCGACATACCCCATATGAGCACACATGAAACCTAACTTGTAACCCTAGTTGGGAAGGTGTCCATACCTTGTCAAGGGTCGAACCATGAAAGTTTGATATCACCATGAAAAGGGCCATTTGGTCCTTGGACAGTCCCATAGTAGGTCCCAATATACCTACGGTGGCATGAAGTTTGTTTGGTCCGGGACAGAACCTAGGCACCGAACCTACTCGGTGTTCGATACTACTCCCAAAACATATATAGTGCACATAGTATAACATACATTAATTTATGGGATAGTTAAATCATGATAATCATAAATATACTATACATATGTGAACTAGCCATGAAACAGGCCCGTGTGTCGGCCAAATTATAATTCATGATTCGTAAGATTCATACATACTTGTAATTCATGCATATAGCTTGGGATTCATAAATTCATGATGGGTAACATCATAAATCCAGAAATCAAATCGTAAATCATGCTGGACTTGTAAATATCATTAATGGAAAGTAGATCATAAATCGACTAAGCATGGGTCATGCGTAATCAGGCTTAATTCTGTAGAATCAAAATCGATAGCATCATAAATAATTTAAACCATAAAAGTTGATCAAAACCCATAGTGTATGATAAGATTCTAAAATCACAAATCCCATTAACAAATCATTAGATTTTTATATAATTCTACTTCAAAAACTCAAATAACTTTTGATAGAATTTTCATGAAATCATAGAGAATGGGCTTGGGTGTGGAAGGAAATACCCATTTATAGTCTTACATACCTGGGACAACTGATTCTTATCTTCCACTAAAAGCCCAAGAAGAAATTGATGAAGAACACCTTGAATTCACCTAGATCACCCTTCTAACACCTTCCCAAACCTTTGCATGCATGAATGAGGACTTAGGCTAGTATATTCCCTCTTAAACCACCTTTTCTGATGTTAAAACGGCATTGTATAGGACCCTAGGCTTAGGAATTACAAAAAAGCCCTTACTTAAATTGCAGAATTTTGCTGACTACCAGTCCCCACGAGGGACTGGAGGACTCGTCGCCAGGGACCACGACTCGTGGCCTTGAGACTTCAGGTACAGTGCCAAAATTTCACCCTGGGAACCCATAGAGAACACCATGAATCGTGGTGAGTGACCACGACTCATGGTCACAATCTGTGGTCTACACTACTGTCACGCCCCGCCTTGGGAGGCATGACTGACACCTGGTACCCTACTAGGACCTGGACTGCTACTGAGCTTAAGCACTTCTAGTGTCAGACTGACTCTAATTCTGGATTTGTGAAAACAATGGGCTATATAATGACTGTAAATACAGCCTCCGGCTGACAAGGCCTATAGCCACCTTTAGGAACATAACAGCTAGCCAGAGCAACTGAACATAAGGGAACCTATGCGGGCTGACAAGGCCACAATGCTGACTAGTTATCACTTAAAATTAGAATCAAGTGCTAAATTGATCTGTGACCGACAAGGTAACCAACTGAAAACTTAACAAGGCTCCATACGACCATCACATGAAAACTAAAGACATACACGGCCCCATACGTCCGGTACAGCTAACACAGGGAATATACAATTCGCAAGCCTCTAATAATAATAAGATGGCAATGACAGGGCCCCGACCTACTCATATTGTATAAAAAAGGGAAGTAAACCTTTAGCTGTCAAGCTCCGGATGATAGGAGCGGAAGACTCTGTACGCTGGCTGGAACTACAAGGGATCTGCTCCTCGTCTATGAGTATCTGCAGGCAAGTAATGCAGCACCCCAAAACGGGCGTCAGTACCACTGGTACTTAGTATGCAAAGCAATAACTGAAAATAACTGAAAGAAAACAATAATACTGATAGATACTGAAGTAATAGGAGACGGGCTGAGACTGACTCAAAAGAGCGTAACAATACTGAAGAGAGGAAGAGTCATACCTGATAACATGGTGGTCTACTTTCTATCTATTAATAACTAACACAACATAGCATACAAGAACCTTACCAGCCCCATAAGCCGTAAGGTA
>JACEIK010001094.1:92041-156572 GCA_018107945.1 Datura stramonium
ATATATATATGACTAAGTAATACTGATGAAGGTGCTTAAGCTCGAGATGATAAGGTGATATTTTGGGCAAGAGTTGAAATGGACAAATGTATATAAGTGTTAAATTGAAGTGTAAGAATTAAGGTTTGACAAATTGGATAAAACAAGTGGGGTGCTTTATTGACTTATTAATGCTAAAATGTGACAAGTAGGTGCATCACCTATGCACGCTAAATGAATTATATTATAGGGACCAAGTTAGGGAACACAATACATATGTTATTGGGCCTAATAATGTGCCAAATGAAACTTATATTTGGCCCAAAATGTGATACCAAAAGCTGGCCAAAAATGAATATTAAGGCAGCCACAATTGTTGACCTAATTATGCCCTGAAATTAGAGTCAAACTGCAGCCACAAAAACAACCAATTGGAGGCGCAAATGGAGGTGTACTTTGGCCCAAAACCCATAACCCATTGTAGCCCAAATTCAGGCCCAAAATGGGTCAAAAAGGTCGGCCATAAAGATCCCTCATAAGTCCCAAAAGAGTGAACAATTTCAGCATTCATATTTAACCAAAAATCTGAAAAATTTTCCATTCTCTCTCTCTTTTTTCCTAAGAACTGACGCCTTGTTGCTCTTAAGGTGTAATACCTTGAAAGTGCCTAAGACTAGACTCGAAATTTTAAATGAAAACAATAAAAAAATCTGAGATTTTGACTCAGAAAAACTCGTGGTACGAGTCATAGGAAGGAAGGACAAGTCGTAGCAGGAGTCATGAAAAAGACCTGGAGTCCAGAGTCGAGACCACGAGTTACACCACGAGTCGTGGTATGTGGGTATGACTCGTGGTAAATGTTGTGAGGGAGATGAAGCCACGGGTGATGTAATGACTCATGGTAGGGAACCAAAAGTCGTGGGATGGAGTCGTGGTGAGGGTCTAGTAAGTTTCCAGGTAGCCAGTGGTGACCACGAGTGGCGACCATGAGTCGTTATTTCATGGTATGATTCGTGGTGAGGCTCGTGATGACTGGCAGTGTTCAATTTCCAAATTTTTCATTAAGGGTATTTTTGTAAATCCTAGGCCCTAAGGTCCTAAACTATGTCATTTTAATCTCAGTTTGTAGGGTGTTAAGGGTGCTTAACCTATTCTAACCCATTCCCTCCCCATGCATGAAAACTACAGGATTTCCAAGGGAAAATGTAGCCTAGAACTCCCTAATATCTTCTCCAATTCCTTTGGGCTTTCAACGGAGAGTGTAAGGTCAGATTACCCAGGTATGTAGGGTTGTGAATGAGTGTTCCTCTTCATTCTCATGCCTCAATTCTCCTCTATGTTTATGAATTCAAGTATTAAAGTAATTTGATGATCTTATGGGGTTTTAAGCCCTAATTTATGGATTTCTCTTTGATTTGATTATGGGTCAATTCCCTTCATATTCTAAATGTTGTTTTAAGATCTATGGGCAGATTTTGTATTTAAATAAATTATAATTTTTACAATTTCAAATTTGAATCATTTTATGCCTAACTCTGCAAAGTTTCATGAAAAGCCAAGTTATGATTCTATTATGACTTTGGTCTTATGTTATACCCTGGAAACCCAAGGATCAGACCCGAGAGTCAAACGGGGAAAAATCTAGAAAATATTCCAGCAATGCAGGATGAGTCGTTAGATGACTTGTGAGGAGATCCCACGAGTCGTCAGGTGGCTTGTTGAAAGGTTGGACTGATTTGAGGAGTTGAGGTGCCCGCGGGTGTGGGAACAACTCGTGGTCAGCTACCACGAGTCGTTAGGTCCACCATGGGGTAAGGTTGAGGATTTAATTAAGGATGAGGCAGTGTACTTGACAGAAGCTGGTAAAGAGTTGTTGCCTCGGGGGACGAGCCGTCATGTCCTCCATCAAGAGCCCAGGTGAAAATTTTCAGTAGACTTGATGAAATGACCTAACGACTCTTTTTCCCTAGTAACGAGTCGTCAGGTCGCCCGTTGAGGTCTCCCAAGAGTTATATCCTGCAAATTAGTAAGGGTCATCTCGTAATTTCCTACACTCCTAAGACCTAAACCACGTCGTTTTAAGGTTGGTACAAGGTATTTTAAGGGGAAATCATTCATGATAAACCTCATTTTATGCATGTAAGAGTAAAGAAGTAAGAGGAGGGCGATTCAAGTGTTCTTCTTCAAGTTCTTCAAATCTCCATCTAGGGATTTTCAAGGGAGTTAAGAATCGAGAGGTTCCAGGTATGTGGGGTTCTGAATGGGTGGTTTAGTCCCTACCCATGCCCGATTTCTCCCTCATTCTATGTTTAAAGTTACCAAGACTTGATGGGTCATAACCCAAATGCATGTTTCCTCAAAAATCGATATGAGCTTGTTGCAGCACATCTAAACTTACGGGTTTTTTGAATTATTGGGTTATTTCACTTCTTTCATTCAATATTTGATGATTTAATCTCTCAAAAGAATATGTGCCCACGAATCATGAGGATTTTTAGTGAAATTCATGATTACGGTGATTTCTCAAGCATGATATGAATCTTTGAATTTTAAGCATGCTTTCAGTTACTCACATTATTATGATCATGTTTCCTATAAATTTAAGAATTTCAAGTATGACTTAAAATATGGGATATGCCCCCATGTTGTTTATGATTCATGAACTATGATTTTGGCCAATCATAGGGCCCGATCCCATGGTATTATCACAAATTCTCAAGCATGTTATGATTATCATGATTTAACTAGCTATGCATGTCATGTATGAATTTTGAGCCGTTGCATGTTTTGGGAGTAGTAATTAATCTTGCAGTAGGTTAGGGCCCTAGGTTATACCTAGAATCTCAAAATTACGTGCCACCCAGTAGGTTATGTTTGGGGCCTTCTCAGTGTCTTTCTCCTACACCCTACGGGGACTTCATGAATGATATCAATCCTTTCATGGTTCATACCCTTGGAAAAATATGAAAGGCCTCCCAACCGAGCTCACGAGTCGGAGCTCCATGTGTGCTGTATAGGGTATGTCGGTTATAAAAATCTACAAGTTGTTCCTACGTGTTTTAATGCATGTATGATTATGTTCGTTTGGCTCAAGTCGTATTTTATGAAATGTTTTCCCTCATGTTGTGACTCGACGAGGTTTATGAATATTTTCGAAATGTTGAGCCTTACAATATAATTATGATTTCGGTATTTATGATCATGATGTCCTCTCTATAAGTTTATGTTTTCAAGTATTGTTTTGCATACCTCGCATACTCGTACAGACAATGCGGCCCACATATTTTCTACTCGATGTATCATGTTGTAATCTGATTCATTCCTGAGTTCAGCATCACTCCTAGTTTTCTCTCGGACACGCTCTCAGTTCTCGGTGGTGAGTCCTCGCGTGGTTCGAGGGCTTCGTGTTTTGGATCTTTTTGTCTTTTAGTTTTGATCATGTTGGGGTTAGTTAGGGTCTTTTCCTTCAACTATTATGATTAGAGTCTTGATTTCAATGATAGTTGTTTTATGCTTGGATCATGTTTTGTTGTTTCTTATATTCCATGTCATGGTTTCGTTTTAATTCTTGATTATTAAGCTAAGTCTTAAACATATGTGAATGGTTTAGTTATATGCTTAGCACCATGGTTGACTTAAAGGGTCCCTGAGGGCTCCTCGTCCCATGTCTACGATTGGGTGTACTCTCGAGCCATGACAAACTTGGTATCGAGAATATGAGTTGAGATGTTTCCTAAAATTACGCCGCGTTAAGTAGGGTCTTTTCATGGGTGTGAAGCGTGCCACACTTATGACAAGGAGGATCTTAGACGTTTAGGAGATGTTCCCTTCTTTCATGATCCATGCGCATGCGATGAAAAGTCTCTCCATCCTTAATTCATGCTATTCGCGATTACGAAAATTATGGCTCCCAGAAGAATAAATAGGAGAGACGAGGAAATGATGAAGACCACGGAGGTAGCGGTGATCATGAGGCGTGGCAAGCCCCCCCCCAGGCCCCGAGCTTCCTGCTTGTTGCCCACGCTAAATTTCGGGTGGCTATTCGAGACGTTAGCGCGAAGCATTGGCTTGCTGAGTCAACCAACGAGGCCCCATTGCACATGTCTGTAGAATTGCAACACAACGCGGCTACGATTGGGAGCTTTTGGATGAACCCTCCAAAGTTCCACGGGTTCAAGGTGGATGAGGATCCAAATGAGTTCATTGAATGGATCTTGAAGGTCACCCGAGGTCATGGGGGTGAGAAAGTGAGTGTGTTGAATTGGCCTTTTATCGGTAAAGGAGGTCACTTATATTTGGATACAAGCCTGATGGAAGGACGCGGGCGCGGGGGCGGGCTGTCCGGGTACAGGATAAAGTTCCACATGGCCTTTCTTGACGAGGTTCTTCCCACGAGAGATGAGGGAATTGAGAAAGTAGTTGAGTTTGTTAATCTTAAACAAGGAAAGATGACGGTGCTAGAATATTCAGGTTCACTCGCTTTGTCGGGTATGCCCGAGGAGTTAGTGATGGACCGAGGGCGCAGCTGACAATTCATGTAGGGAGTAGGCTGAGTATCTGAGACAGGAGGCTGCGAGCGACCATGCTTCATCGGGATTATGGATTACCTGGATAAGTCTTTATGTGTGAGATAGAGGAGCTTATGAGGTAGAGAGAGGCGAAGGCAAAACCTTCACGAGTTTTCCCAAGCCGAGGCCAAGAGTGGGCCTCACCGGTAGTCCCAGGCTGATGCAACCCACACCGGCCACCATCTTTATCCGATGCCCCATCAGTCCATGAGACGATCGCAGGGGTAGGGCCTCAAGTTTGAGGGGTCGAAATGGCATGCGCCTGGCGCATTCCCATCTTGTGCTGAATTATGGCAAGAACCACCATGGGAAATGTTTGGTGGAAGCTCGAATGCTTGTTTCGGGTGTGGCAAACCCGGTTGCAGGGCTCGGGAATTGCCTGCGGCCGAGGTTAGCGAGTGGTGGAGCCCGCACTCCGACGCTAGTTCGGCGGCCCCAATGGCACGTCCTACTCGGTAAGTGCCCGGCTAGTCCCGGGTGGCGGCGGCGCAGGGCTAATTTTAGCCACCTTGGCTCTCGACGGGAGCGGGGAGACTTCTCCGTGTGGTTACGGGTTGCGTGTCTTTACATATTGATGTTTATGATTTGTTAGATCAAGTCTACAACATCTTTTGTGACTGCCATTTGCTAGTAACTTTGGGGTCGGAATCGTTTTGCATGTCCTACTCACGGTTGGGGATTGATCGTAGGCGAGGCGGGTGTAGAGGTGCCATTCCTGTGTGCATAGGATACCCTCATGATTTAGTAGAATTGGCTACTGGCGATTTTGCATCATTTTTAGGCATGGATTGGTTGTTTGCATGTTATATTTCTATGAGCTATAGAACTAGGCGGTGGAGTTCCGATTTCAGTTTGGACAGTTTTACGGTGGAAGGAGTAGTTGGTAGTGCTTGAAGCCACTTTATCTCTTATCTGAAGGCCCAAGAAAATGATTTCTAAGGTTTGTATTTACCATTTGGATTGGGGTTAAGGATGCCCGTCCAAAGACCCCAGGCCATTCGGTTAGTCCATCGTATATGAGTATCTAGAGGTATTTCCAAATGTCTACTAGGTGTTCCTCGAGAGGGAATTGATTTTGAGATTGATCTTTTACAGACACACGGCCCATATAGGCTCCTCCTTACGAATGGTGGCAGTCGAACTAAAGGAGTTAAAGGAGCAATTGAAAGATTTGCTAGATAAAGTTTTATCAAACCAAGTAAGTCTGCATGGGGTGCCCGGTGTTGTTCGTCGGAAGAAAGATTGTTCCCTTCGTATGTGTGATGACTATTGGAGTTAACAAGTTCACCATCAAGAATAGATACCCTTTACCCCATATTGATGACCTATTTGATTAGCTTGGGTAAAAATATTTCTCAAGATAGACCTCGAATGCAGGTATCACACATTCTCGGGGTTCGAAGAGCGAAATCCAGCCCGCTCGGGACATTATGACCATTATGAATTCGTTGTTATGTATTTTGGACTAACCAATGCCCCTGAAGCTTTTATGAATCTGATGAATAGGGTATTCAAGACTGTATGCGTACATGTTTGTGATAGTGTTCATTGATGACATATTAATATACTCCAGAAGTGAGGAGGAGCATGTCGCACACTTGAGAATGCTTTTCAGATTCTCAAGGATAACCCGACTATACGCGAGTTTAGCAAATGTGAGTTACGAGATAAATTTGGTTGCATTCTTGGGACATATAGTGTCAAGCGAAAGGTATAAGGTTGGACTCCCATAAAATAGAGCGGTGAAAATTGGCGAGACCAGAGTCAAGCATAAGAAATTAGGAGCTTTTGGGCTTAGCGAGTTAATATCAGAGATTTGTAGAAGGTTTCTCATCCATTGCATCCCCATTGACTAGATTGACTCATAAAAAGGTGAAGTTCCAATGGTCGGAAGCTTTTGAGAAGAGCTTCAGTGAAGGCTGACTTCGAGCTTTGTGCAGGTGTTTTACTTTGCGAGGAGGGCACCCGATGGCTTTGTTGTGTATTGTGATGCCTCGAAAGTTGGACTGGGATGTCCACATTGATGCGAGAGTGGGAAAGTCACAACATGTACTTCTAGACAGCTGAAGATTCACGAGAAGAGATTATCAACCATGATATGGAGTTGGCCGTGTGTTGCTTTGAAGATGTGAAGACACTATTTGTATGGGGTTCATGTAGATGTATTGATGACCATAGGCTTTACAATATGTGTTCACGCGAAGGATCTCAATCTTCGGTAACGGAGGTGGTTGGGCTTGACTTAAGGACTATGACATGATGTCCTTTACCACCAGGTAAAGACAATGTGGTAGCGGATGCCCTTGTAGACTCTCTATGGAGAGTGTGTCGCAGGTGAGTGAAGGAAAAAGGGAGCTAGTGAAGGAGGTGCATCGACTTGCACGGTTGGGGGTTAGGTTAGTTGGCTCGGCCAGGTGGTGGTATAGTTGTTCGAACGGATCGGGTCATCGCTGGTATCGGAGGTGAAGGCTAAACAAGATGAAGATCCAACATTGGTAAAGTTGAAAGAAGTTATTCAATATAAGAAGATAGGAGTCTTCTCTAAAGGGAAGATGGTGTACTTCGGTACCGGGGTCGCCTATGTGTTCGAGCAGTGGGTGATTTAAGGAGTTTGATGTTGCATGAGGCACCATTTGATCATATGTTCTATCCATCCACAGTGCCACCAAGATGTATCATTCCTTGCGGAAATCTACTAGTGGAATGGAATGAAGAGGACATTGTAAATTTGTAGTCAGAAGTGTCGAATTGCCAGCAAGTGAAAGTGGAGCATCGAGAGGCAGAGAGGTGTACTTCGGATATCGGCATTCCTGCTGGAAGTGGGAAGAAATCAACATATACTTCATAACAAGTTTGCCCAGCACTCATAGGCAGTATGACTCCATTTGGGTTGTGGTGGATAGGCTAGCAAAGGCTGCTCACTTTCTACCAGTCAAAACCATCGATTCAGTGGGAAGATTATGCCAAATTATATATTCGAGAGTTGGTTAGAGTGCATGGAGTTCCCTTGTCCATCATATCGGATAAGTACTCAGTTCATCTCTCGGTTCTGGAATCTTTTCAAAAGGGACTTGGTACCCAAGTCAAAAAACATACGACATTTTATTCGCAAAGCGGATGGCCGGAGGGTGGGCCCGGACTATCCAAATTCGAGGACATGTTGAAATCTTGCATTGTGATTTCAAAATTTATTTGGATGAGCATTTACCTCTTATTGAGTTTTGCCTACAACTTAACATAAGTTATCACTCAAGTATCCAAATGGCACTGATCGAGGCTCTTTCTGGGCGAAGATGTAGGTCGCCCATTTGTTGGTTTGAGGTTGGCGAGGCTTCATTGGTGGGTCTAGATTCTGTCCATGAGGCCAGAGAGAAAGTTCGGTTGATAAAGGGAAGGAATTTGAAATGGCTCAAGTCCCACCAGAAATCTTATGTGGAAGTGAGGAGAAGAGAGCTTGAGTTCGAGATCGATGATTGGGTATTTTTGAGGTATCGCCCATTAAGGGAGTAATGAGATTTGGAAAGATAGGGAAACTCGGTCCCTACTATATTGGCCACCACCGGATTGTGAGATGAGTGGGTAAGTAGCCTATGAGTTAGAGTTACCTTGAGTTAGCTTCGGTTCATCACATATTTCACGTATCGATCTTGAAAAAGTGCTTGGAGATCTAGCCTTAATGGTTAGGTGGAAAGTGTTGGTGTGAAGGATAGCCTCGGTTATGAGAAAATCCTGTTGCAATCTTGGATCGTCGGGTTCGGAGGAGCTGAGGAACAAGAGTAGCTTTAGTTAAAGTGTTATGGAGAAATCAGCATGTCGAGGGAGCTACATGGGAAACCGAAACGGATATGATAGCTAAATACCACCATTTGTTTCCCTCTCTGGCTCAGTTCGAGTTTGAGTATGATTTATGCCTAACCTCTATTGATTTTTTCATATTTCCGTTCATGCGTGCAAGTTTGTTTTTATGATATGATATATGTATGTGATGTCCGAATTCTAGCTATGTCATTCTTTTCGGAGGTAGTCGTTCCGTTATTTTTTGGCATAAATGATCAGTAATTGCATATGGTGATTGTTTGATTGTAGAGTATTTCTACATTTTCTAACATTCGAGGACAAATGTTCCAAAGGAAATATTTTATACCCAGGTGAATCGGTTCCGAGTCAAAACGGAAAAAATCTAGAAAATGTTGTAGTAGTGCAAGGCAGTCGTTAGGTGGCTCGTGGGAAGGTTGGACTAGGTGAGGAATTGAGGTCCCAGCGGATGTGGAGCGACTCGTGGTCATACACCACACAGTCGTCGAGTCACATTGTGGGGTAAGGTTGAGGATTTAATTAAGGAAGAGGCGGTGTACTTGGAGCTGGTAATGATTCGTTGCCTCGGGAGGAGCCTTCATGTCCTCCATTAATATCCCCGGTGAAAATTTTCATTAGACTTGAACGAAACAATAGAGATGACTGGGTTGTCACACAGTAGCAGTCGTCGGGTGCCGTGGTCACCCAGAGACGGAGTTATTTCCTACGAATTAGTAAGGGTCATCTCATAATTCTCTACACTTTCCTATTACCTAAACTACGTCATTTTGAGGTCGGAAAGGGTATTTTAAGGAAATCATTCATGGTAAACCTCATTTGATGCATGTAAGAGTAGAGAAGTAACAAGAGAGGATTTAGTGTTCTTCAAGTTCTTCAAATCTCCATCTAGGGATTTTCAAGGAAGTTAAGAATCGAGAGGTTCCAGGTATGTGGAGTTTTGAATGGGTGGTTTAGTCTGCCCATTTTTGATTTCTCCCTCATTCTATGTTTAAAGTTGCAGACTTGATGAGTCATAACCCCGAATGCATGTTTCCTCAAAAATCGATATGAGCTTGTTGCGGCACGTCTAAACTTACGGGTTTTGAATTATTGGGTTGTTTTCTCTTCTTTTCATTTTCAATATTTGATGATTTAAATCTCTCAAAGAATATGTGCCCAAATCATGAGGATTTTTAGTGAAATTCATGGTTACGGTGATTTCTCAAGCATGATATGAATCTTTGAATTTTAAGCATGCTTTCAGTTACTCACATTATTATGATCATGTTTCCTATAAATTTAAGAATTTCAAGTATACTTGAAAATATAGGATATGCCCCCATGTTGTTTATGATTCATGAACTATGATTTTGGCCAATCCGGGCCCAATCCATGGCTAGTATCACAATTTCTCAAGCATGTTATGATTATCATGATTTAACTAATTATGCATGTCATGTATAGATTTTACTGGCACGTTGCATGTTTTGGGAGTAGTAATTACTTGCCAGAGTAGGTTAGGGCCCTAGGTTATACCAGAATCTCAAAATTACGTGCCCACTTGTGGGATTATGTTAGGGGCGCCTCGGTGTCTTTCCCACATGCCCTACAGGCCTTTATGAGTGATACCACGCCTTTATGGTCCATACCCTTGGCAAAATGTGACAGGTCTCCCGATTAGGCTCACGGGCCGGGCTCCATGTATGCGCATATGAGGTATGTCGGTTATAGAAGTCTCACTTTTCCTCATGTTTTAATGCATGTATGATTATGTTCTTTTGGCTAAAGTCGTATTTTTATGAAATGTTTTCCCTCATGTTGTGACTACGACGGAGTTAATGAATATTTTGGAAATGTTGAGCCTTACGATATATTTATGATTTCGGTCTTTGTGATCACGTGTCCCCACTCCCCATAATTTTTATGTTTCAAGTATTTTTTTGCATACATACGCATACTTAGTACATTTCTCTTGACCCTTTGATTTCTATGTTGTATCATTTTATGATACGGGCTCAGTTCACAAGTTCAGCATCGCTCCTAGTTTTCTCTCGAGACTGCTCTCGGTTCTTAGTGGTGAGTCCTCATGGATTCGAGGCTTCATGTTCGGACCTTTTTATCTTTTGTTTTCGGTATGTTGGGGTTCGTTGAGTCTTGTCCACTTGACCTTTTATTATGATGAGAGGCTTCGGACCTACGTAGTAATGAGTTGTTTATGCTTGGATCATGTTTTATGGTTTCTTATATTCCATGTAAATGGTTTCGTTTATTTTCACTTAGTTATTAAGTTAAGTCTTCCACCTTATGTGAATGGTTTAGTTATATGCTTATGCCATTGGTTCACTTGGGGTCCTCGGGGATCTCGTCCCATGTCTATGGTTCGGGTGTAATCTCGGAATTCGTGACATCTTACTAAGCCTAAATTATGATTTATGATTCATGTTATGTGATTTCTCTTCTAAGTGCTCTTCATGGATTTATGAATATATCAAGTATGTGAATTTTGCAAAAATATGCATAGTCTCCATGATTTATGGTGTGACTTTTGACGGCGCATGGTCCCCTATTCATGGATAATCGCCCTTATTTCAAATATGATAAAAGTATGTTATAGGTGTTTGTCCATGAAATTCATGAATGATTTCCAGATTCACCTATGAGCCTCGTGTGTATGTTTTTAGGAGGGAGTTTGACATAGAAGAGGCTAGGCGTTCAAGTAAACCACAGTGGTCTTAGAACTACGTGTCACCATAGGTATATACTTATATTTTTAGATTCCTGTGATAATTTTATACCTCAAAAGTTCCTAATACTAAACACGAGATTTGAAAGTGTGATCGGCGGGGAAAAGTACTCAACATACGGTCGTAGGTTGGTAGTAAGGTTCGTAGGAAGACCGTGGTCCCGGACGGTTAATTGTTTTGCCACTGAGCCATAGCAGTGTGAATGTGAAGCCCGCAGCCGCAAGTGTGCCAAGTCTTTGGAGTTATCATGTGAATGATTGTACGGTAATAGTACGACTCATAGGATAGATTCTGGTCATAGTACGAGTTGTGGAAATATTCGGAGTTGGGGAAAAATGGACCCACTAGTCGGAGGAAACCACAGTCGCAGTTGGTGGGTATGATCTCTGGTACTAATGTCTAATATGATAGATGCGAATTATGGAAGTTTGAGTGAGTTGGTATATTATAATGCCTCGGACTTTCGGGCTAAGTTTGAATTCATTCTACATATATGGATAGACCTGATCTAGATGAATTTATGGAAACAAGGTGTTAAGATAAATTTATAAGTATAAGAAGTGCATTAGATGCAAGTTAAGTTCATGAGGAACCTTTAGCATGAAGTTGAGAATTTGAGGCTTTCTTCTTGATTAGAGTTTTTCGTATTAGTTGGGTAGGGTCAACTTCAACCAATCATAGCTCATAAGTTACAACATTATTTTGGATGATTGACATATCAAATTGAAGACCTTTGAGTCTTCTTTCCCAAAGTATCAAAATGTTGCCAATTAGAGTTTAGAATAAAAAGTTATTGTTTAGTGAAGCTGCAACAAGCATTGTACGACCCTTGTGATAGTACAATCAACCTAACCATCACTGTTGAGTGTGTGCTTTGCCCGATTCTGAGTTATATTTCGATAATTTTGGGGCATTTTGGTAATGCCTATGCTTCTAACTACTAAATGATATCGTTTTGGTATTTCTTTAGGTCGAGATTAAAGGTTTAACATATAGCCTAAATCATGAGCTCTCTTCCAAACATGCTTAGATTAAGATTTTCTCTCAAGAAGAGGCAGTTCATCCGTCCAACTTCTCAATTCCTCCTAGATCTTCAATACAAAAAGGCAAGGGATAAATCAACCTAGGTATGGGCTTTGACAAGAACATCCTTATCCTTGTGCCCCATATTTTTTAAAAAAACTAAATCACATGATTAAGCATGTTCTAGGGTTTCGCTTATGCATGAATTCTGTATTTTCCTAAGAATTCTAAGAACTCTGCATGATTAATAACGTGTATATTCATGAGTACTTATATCTTTCACAAATATATTTATGTGATATGTAGGTAACATGAATATGATTTCACCATGTAAATTAGCCTAGTTTCATTAAGGATTTCATATATTGGTCCATACTCCTATGTAAAGTTATATCCTTGTTTAAAGTATATGTAAATCACATGAGTTCATAATCTAAAACACTGCTCATGCTGTTATTATGTGTTGGAACATGGGTGGAACTTGGGCTTTGACCAATGACGCTTGTGCATGTTTTCACTATGGTCACGATGTAAATGAATTGGGTATAAGTTGAACCTATGGTAATGACATAATTATACAATCTTCTTCGCGAATTGAAGTAAATTTCGAAATGGGGCTCATGAAATAATCATATGATTTTACCATGATCTCATTGTACATGTTTAAGGTATGGAGGTTAATTGCCATGGTCTTTTGTAAATCTAGAATGTATGAATCAATGTATGCATGTAAAAGTATGAATTGGACCTGTGGATCCTACATGACTCTATGTTATACGTCTTATTTTATGAACCCAAAATTTGAATATTTGTGGAGGTGTGTAATGTATGATATGAATCTATAGATGTTTGTAGTGTAAAATGTGTGGATTAAATGATTCGGGACAATGATGATATGGTGTGATAATAAAGCATTAGAATGATCCTTAGGTGTGACATTTTGTGAATGAAGATGTTGTAATCAACTCTAAATGACTTCGGTATGATGTAATTAGTTAGTGCTAATGTCTACGATTAGCTACGGTGATTTAGACTAGACAAATGAAGTCGGATTATTGTACTCCTATTATACCTTAGTCGATTTATCGGGGATTCTTTACGGTAGTGTAATACCCGGGGAAGGCCTAAGAATAGACCGGGGATTTAATTTAGAAGTGTAGAAAATTGGCAAAATATCACACCGGGCTTCGCCGACGACTCAGTGTTTCAAACCACGGTCATTGTATGTTGTTGTTTGTTAAGGAAAGGCGGGTGTGATGGAAATTTGCGGAGAGTATGACAACTCATTATCGGATACAATGGAGTCGTCCTTTGCGGAACGTAGTTAAGGGTCGGGCGTAGATAGTGTAAACGGGACACCTAACAACCCGTTCGGAAGAATCCACAGGTCGTTGGTTGTGGTTGTGGTTTGGGGATTTAAATTTCCAGTAGTCTTGATGGAGAACAACGTGGGCTGTTTGTGGTGATGGGTCATGGTGTGACCCGTTAGAATATAAGATGCCAAGGCCCATGGGCCAAACTATGGACGATGTAACCGGCAGATTGATTGTTAGGAAGAGTCGTCCTGTCCATCAGACAGATAGTTACGAAAGTAGGTCTTCGGTGCATCGTCGAGGACATGACGGGTTGTGGTTGGTTCAGCGACTGTTAGTCTTTGTCAGATTGGTCCCATCGGGCGATTTCAAGGCAGGTTCATTAAGGATATTTTGAATTTTTACGATATAAGGCCTAAACTACATCATTTGTCTTTAGGAAAGAGTGGGTTTTCCAAGGAAAAAACCTCCCTATAAAACTCCCATTCGTGAATGGAAGGTTTTTGACAAGTGATCTAGGGGAATTTCTCAGTTTTTCACCTCAATTCCTTCAATTTCCTTTGTTGGGTTTTGAGGAGGGTTAGGTTTTGATAATCCCAGGTATCTAAGGTCTTCAATGGGTGGATTCTTCCCACCCCATGCTCCTTCTACATTAAATTACTCAAAATTTATTTAAAAACTCATGGGATTTTATATTTGGTATGTAAAATTTTAATGATTTTATTATTATAGGTCTTGTGATTTTGGAACCCTACCATTATCTACTGATTTGGATCATCTTTTGAGCTCACAAATGGATATTAGTATGGGATTTCAATTCCTAATCATTTTAAACCCCATTATGCATGCACATGATAAGCAGATTTATAATCCATTGATCCATTGATGTTTTTGATAAGCCCGGTATGTATTATACATTAAATCATGAATATATTATGTTATCTATTGTGATCTTATGGAAATTTAAATTATATGCATGATTTAATTTTTAATTATATTATTATTTTTGAAAATCATAAATTTCATTTTTGAAGAGAACCATGGAAGAAAGTCATGGCTTGTTCTTATTTGTTCAAGCATGTTTATGATTATCATGGATTTAACTAGTCTATGAAATCATGTAGGTATTATTATGATTATTATATGTTTTGGGAGTAGTATGTACAGAGGTAGGTTGGGCTCGGGGATAAGTCTCGGATCTCATGAACTACATGCAGTAGGTATGTTTGGACCACTTTCATGTTTGTCCTGGACAAAATGGCCCTTTTCAGGTGTGATCATGCCATTCATGGTTTCTACCCTTTGCAAAGTTACGAACACCCTCCCAACTAGAGGTTACAAGAGAATCTCCCACTTGTTCCTCATGATTTACGCATGTTATGATTATGTATGTTGGCTCAAGTTATGTTAAGCAAGGCTCTTCTATTATGATTATGACTATGTTTACGTTACGAATGTTTTGAAAATCTTGAGTCATATGATATGTTATAATGATTTATGATACGAGCATGTTGTCCTACTCTTATGACCATTTATGAGTTTCATGCATGTTTAAATGTAAAAACTTTACTTACCTTGCATACTCGATAAAATTAAACGATCTTGACATGCTTTCTATATTGTATCGTCTTATGATACGAGTCGATTCTGTTCATCCTCGCTCGTAGATAGATTCGGACTTGCTCACGGCGTACTTGAGTGAGTCCTCATGTTGCGAGCTACATGTTACACTCATGTTATTCCTTCGATTTACGGATGTTGGATTAGTTGGGAATTTGTCCTATCAATCCGTCTTTTTCATGTTTTAGAGGCTTATCGGACTAAAAGTTGTATCCATTTGTATTATATAAGTATAGTACATTTTCCCTTATGTTATGTTGTGATTACGTTCTCCTATGCCTAAGTCTTCGGCTCATGTGATTGAATTAGATGTATGCTTATGCTATGGAGTGGAGCTTGGAGTCTCTCGGGACTCCTTGTCCCAGTGTCTACGATCCGGGTGTACGTTTGGTCATAACAAGCTTGACCATCGAGACCCATAGGTTAATGCATGTCTAAGAAGTCTGAAGACGTGTTAAGTAGAGCCTTTTTCATGGGTGTGAGCGCGCCACACTTATGGCCGAAGAGGCTACTAGGCGTTTAGAAAAGTTCCATCTTTCATGATACATGTCGTGCGACGAACGTCCTTTACTCCTCTAATTCATGTTGTCGTGTTTGCGAATCATGCATCTACGCAGTAAATGCCGGGAGGACGGTAATGGTAATGATCATGAGGGTGCCCATGATGGAGAGAGCATCGACGGCTCCACTTGTTCATGAGAGCACGTACCAAGCGACGCCCATGCGATTTAGAGGCGGCGATTCGAGATGTTAGCCTGAGGCCATAGCTCAAGTCCAAAATCAGATTGTGGCACATTATATGCAAAATGGAATGCGGCGGCTACTAGGGTGAGGGAATTTTTAGGATGGTCCCTCTGGAGTTCACAAGGTCGAAGGTAGACGAGGCCCACGTAGCTTTATTGAGGATATTACGAAGATCACCTAGGTTATGGGGGTGAATAATAGGGAATGTGTTGATTTGACCTCCTATCGGCTCGAGGGTAGCATATATAGTTGAGAAATGGATAGGTGCTAGGACGGTGGGGGCGGGCTAGATAGGTTGGGATAAGGTTCCACCCAGCGCGTTCATGGATCGGTTCTTCCCTCGGGAGATGGGGAGCTCCGTGGTGAGTTATGAATTTGAAACGGGGCAACATATCGGTCAGGGAGTATGCCTTGGAGTTCACTTGGCTATCTAAATGTACTCAGAAGTTGGTAGGCGGATCGGCGGTCTCGGGATGAGCCATCTTGTGCATGGAGTAGCAAATTACTTGGACGAAGTTACAACATCCATGCTATAGGGACATTGACTTTCCCGTTGTATTGCATGTGCCCAACGAGATGGAGTCGGTCTATAGGGAGAGAGAGAGGCGAGGGCCGGGATCGGCTTGACTCGAGGCGAGGTCGGGAAGTGGATCATGTCGGCGATCTCAGCCGCAGTCCACTACTCGAAGCTCCATCATCGCTATACATAATCCAGGTTCGGGAGACCGGACTGATCGGGGACGCTCTGAGTTTGAGGATCATCTTAGCATACGAGTGGAAGCCTTTTCCAGCTTGTGCGAATGTAGCAAAAATCATCTCGGGAGTTGCACAGTCGTGCGGATGCTTGTTTTGGGTGTGGCCAAGCCGAGGCACGGGGATCGAGAGATTGCCACACGAGACAATTCTACCGCTCCAATGACATGACCCCCGGAGAAGCGAGGGTGCTTCTACTAGTTCGGGCGGTCGGCATCAAAATAGGTTTTATGCCACACAGTGCCTTGCGAGAGTAGGAAGCTGCGAGATGTGGTCGCGGGTATGTTGCAAGTCTTCCATATTGATTCTTATGCTTTGTTAGATCACAGGAGATCACCTAGTGTCTTTGTGTCCCGCATTTCTAGTAGTTTTGGAATCGATCTTGAAATTTTGTAAGGAGACCATTTCACGTATCTACTCCAGTCCCATTGATCCAATTGTAGCTAGGCGGGTATATAGAGATTGCCCCATTACGATGTTGCATAAGGTTACCTTCGGGGACTTAGTAGAATTGGCCATGGCGATTTTGTCATCATTTTAGGTATGGATTGATTGTTTTCATGTTATTCTTCGATTGATTGTAGGACATAGTGCGGTGGAATTCCAATTTTCGAGGTGAGTCGGTTTTGGAATGGAAGGGTAATTCAATTGTACCAACCAGATCAGTTTGACATTTCTATCTTAAGGGTAGGAAGATGATCTCTAAGGGTTGCATGTACCACCTAGTTAGGGTTAAGGATGAAGAGTCAGAGACCTGACTATTGATCAATTCAGTGGTGTGCGCGAGTATCAAGGGAGTTTTTCCCGATGATTTACCAAGTGTTCCCACGAGAAGAAATTAATTTTGAATTATCTCTGCTTGTCTGCTGACCTATCTCTATTACTCCTTACACGATGGCCCCGGTTAGGAGTTAATAGAGTTAAAAAAGCAGTTGAAGGATTTGTTATTTAAGGGTTTCATTAGACCAAGCAAGTCTCCATGGGGGAAAGCCAGCGCCCGATTCTATTTGTTCGAGGAAGGATGGATCCACTTAGAATGTATATTAGTGTCAGCTGACTTAATAAGGTCACCTTCCCGAGAACGGGTACCCCTTTCCCGAGGATTGATAATTTATTTAACTTCGGCTCCGAGGGTGCCAAGTGTTTCTCGAAGATATATCTCTGGTATGGGTATCACCGGCTTAGAGTTCGGGAGAGAGATATTCCAAAAGCGACCTTTAGGACAGGTATGGTCATTGTGAGTTTGTACTCATGTCATTTGGACTAACCAATGCTCCTTCGGCTTTTATGGATCTGTGAATAGGGTATTCCAAGGAATATTTGGACATGTTCATGGTTGTGTTCATTTTATTACATCCTTATATACACTTAGAGCAAGGAGGAGCATGTAGCTCATTTGAGAGTAGTGCTTGAGCCCTCGAAGTTATCGGTTGTATGCAAAGTTTAGTAAGTGTGAATTTTAGGTGGACTCGAGTGGCATTTTTGGGCCATGTGGTGTGGTGAGGGCATAAGTGGATTCTTAGAAAATCGAGAAATGGTTAAGAATTGGCCTAGACCGGTGAATCCTTTAGAAATTCGGAGTTTCTTGGGCCCTAACGAGGCTACTCACGAAGGTTTTTGAGGTTTCTCATCTATTGAGGCATCTTTGACCAAGTTGACTCGAAAAGATAAAGTTCAATGGTCGAGAGGATTATGATAAAAGCTTTCGGGAATTGAGGGCCGTGACTTCGGCACCGGTGTTGAATCTACCCGAGGAGTGCGTGGTTTCGTTGTATATTGTGATGTTGTTAGAGTCGGACTTGGATTTGTGTTGATGCAACATGGGAAGGTTATAGCTCATGCCTCTCGACAATTTAAGGTTCACAAAAAGAATTACTGAGCCCATGATCTTGAGGTTGGCTGCGAATGTGTTTGCACTTTGAAGATATGGTTGCATTACTTGTATGGGGTTCGCGTGGGCGTGTTCACGAGATCATAAGATGCTTGCAATATGTGTTCACGTAGAAAGATCTCAATCTTCGACAAAGGAGATGGTTGGAGTGCTAAGGAGTACAATATGAGTGTCCTTACCATCAGGGCAAGGATAATGTGGTTGCGGATGCATAGTAGGCTCTACATGGAGAGTGTGTCCCACGTGGATGAAGGAAGGAAGGAGTTGGTAGAGAGATGTCCACCGACTTGCAAGTTGGGGTTAGATTGATATTTCGATTGATAATTGGCGTTATTTGTGCAAAATGGGTCGGAATCATCCTTGGTGGTCGATGTCAAATCTAAGCAAGATGAGGATCTAATTTTGAGAAAGGTGAAGGAAGCGGTGCAAGTCAAAGGTAGAGGTTGTATCCCAAGGGGAGATGGTATCCTTCGATACCGAGTGAAATTTATGTTTTCTAGAGCGTTGATAATTTGAAATCTCCAGGATCTTGCACTTTAGGCACATGGTACGGTCTTCCATCCATCTACAATCCATGAAAATATATCGAGACTTGTGGAAAATCTATTGGTGGGATGGTATGAAGAAGGATATCGTAGAGTTCGTAGTCAAGTGTCAAGCGTCGTAGTGAAGGTTGAGCCTGTAGGGAGAATTGTAATTTAGGATATTAGCATTCCCACTTGGAAGTGGGAAGAGATTAATATGGATTTTATTACGGAGTCTACCTCATACTCGCCGACACTATGATTCCATTTGGGTGGTGGTCGATAGGTTAACAAAGGTTTGCACATTTCCCTACGGTCAGACCACGGGTCGATAGATGATTATGCCAAGTTGTATATTTGGGAGTTGGATTCGACTTCATGGAAGTGCCCTTGTCTATTATTTGGACAGGTACTCGGTTTACCTCAGAGTTAAGCGGGGTGTTTTGAAGGACTTGGGACTCGAGATTAAGCTCGGCCAAAACATTCCATCAGCAAACGAGATGGCGGGAGGAATGAAAAAATCCGACTCTTGAGGATATGTTGAGGAATATGTTATGGATTTTAAAGGTAGTTAGGATGATCATTTTGCCCTTGATCGAGTTTGCTTATAACACGGTTTATCACTATAGTATCCGAGATGGCATCATTGGCCCTCTATGGGAGAAGGTGTAGATCTCCCATCGGATAGTTTGAGATTGGTGAGAGAGAGTTTTATGATAGGGCAGGATACGGTTCACGAGGTGATGGTGAAGGTCAATTGATAAGGGACGATTAAAAAATGCTCAGTCGTCGAAATCATATGCGGATGTTAGGAGAAGAGATATGGAGTTTGATGTGGGCCAGGTATCTCTAAAAGGTATATCCCATGAAGGGAGTCATGCGGTTCGGAAAGAAGGAAAACTCGGTCCTATTTATGTTGGTCCACTGTCCCAAGTTGTGCGAAGAGTTGGTAAGGTGGCGTATGGTTTGGACTTTCCATCGGAGTTATCTTCAATTCATCCGAGTCTTCCATGTGTCTCTTTTGAAAAAATGTTTGGGTGATCCAAGCCTTGGTAGTCATTGAGACGGTGGAAGTAAAAACTGACCTAAGTTATGAAGAAATTCTAGTTGAAATCTTGGATCATTAGGTTCGTAAGTTGAGGAACAGGAAGTGGCTTTAGTTAGGAGTTTTGTGGAGAAATCAACATGTTGAGGGGAGCTCATTGGGAAGCCAAAGAGGATATGATGTAGATACTGCTTTGTTCTCCTAAAACAGTTCGAGCTTAAGGTATCATTTCTACTCTATGATCCCATGTAGTCTTGTGTTTAGTTCATGTGTGCAAGTTTAATGAATGTGTATGTGAAGCGTGAGATCAGTTCAGCTATTTGGTTTGGTTCGGAGGTAGTCATTGAAGTGAAAATTTTGGTTAAAATGATCGACATATAGCTATGATAAATTGTATATTCTGCATTTCTTCTTGTATCCTACATTCGAGGGCCGAATGTTTCAAGGAGTGATATTGTAATTCCCTTGGAAGGCCCCGAAATAGACACGGGAGTTTAATTTAAAAGTGTAGAAAGCGGCAAAATATCACGGCACGGGCCACGGAAACGGCTCGTTGTACAAAACCGGGAGTCGTTGTATTTTCATTGGTTAGGGAAAGGTTTGTGGCGGTGGAGATAGCAGTGGTATGGCGACCCATTGTGGGACACAATGGGTCATCCTTCGGTCGTGGTTAGGGTGAGGAATGGGTGATAGTGCTTAAACAACGGGATACCTAATGACTGGATTAGAAAAGCCACTTGGGTCATTGGTTGTGGTGGTGGTTTGGGGATTTAGATTTCCAGAGTAGGCTTGACGGGGAAATAATGATCCATTGTTTGTGGTAATTCGTGGTGTGACCGTTAGAAGATAGAATGCCAAGGCCCATGAAAACTATATGGTCAATGTAACGGGCCGTTGATTGTTAGGATGAGTCGTCTGTCCATCACGTTGAATGGATTCCAGATAGTAGGTGTGCGGCGGTGTATGCGTCGGGGACACGATGGGTCGTATTAGTTGGTTCCAACGACTTTGTTGGTGTTGTCAGTTGGTCCCATCGGCGGAGTTTAGAAAGGTTCATTAAGGGTATTTTTGACCTTTTCATGATATAAAGCTACTAAAATACATCTTGTCTTGGGAAAATTTATGTTTTAAAAGAAAATAAACCTTCCTAAGCTCCCATTCATGCATGCGAGTTTTTGACAAGTGATCTACGGGGGAGATTTCAAGTTTTCACCTCAATTCCTTCAATTTCATTCTTAGGCTTTGAGGAGAGTTAGGAGTTGATAATCCCAAGTATGCTTAAGTCTTGATAGGTTTGTTCTTCACGCCCATTCTCCTTCTCTATTAAATTACTAAATTTATTTAAAAACTCATGGGGTTTTTATATTCGATTTGTATAAATTTTAATGATTTTATTATGGTCTTGTGATTTTGAAACCCTATCATTATCTCTACCGGATATTTTCGGTTCTAAATGGATATTAGTATGGCTAATTTCAAATTTCTAATCATTTAAGCTTAGATTATGCTTGCCCATGATAAACCGATTTATGATCCATTGATGTTTTTGGTAAGCCTAGTATGTATTATGACTTAAATCATGAATATATTATGTTATCTATTGTGACCTTATGGAAATCTAAACTATATTCATGATCTCTAGTATGTATGTATTTTATTAAGCATGATTTATGTTTTTGGCCAACTCACGGGCCTCAAGTCATGGCTAGTTCACGTATGTTCAAGCATGTTTACGATTATCATGATCTAAACTAGCTCATGAAATCATGTAGGTATTATTATGAGCATTTATATATGTTTTGGGAGTAGTGTAGAACAGAGTGAGTTCGGGGCTCGGAGTTAATTCCGTATCTCATGAACACGTGCCGTAGGTATGTTGGGACCCCTTTCAATTTTTTTCTCCGGCCGAAATGGCCCTTTTCTTGTTTGAGTAGGTGATGGATGCATCTCAAGATTTAATTCTATGGTTTAACGCATTATGCAATTATTGATAAATTTCATGATCTTGGTAGATACGTTTGCGGCAAAGAAAAAGTTCCTATTTGGCGCTTGCGGAGGTACTCTTGGGATGAGCCATATTTGTTTCATACTTGTGCGGATGGGCAAATTTGTAGGTTAATTCCAAATATTGAGATGTTGAGCATACTTGAGGCTTGTCACTCATCTCCGTTAAGAGTCATCATAGTAATATCCGAGCGCACATAAAATTCTATAGTGTGGTACTATTGGCCCACTATCCACTAGGATGCTTATGATTTTGCAAAGTTTTGTGATCAATGCCAAAGACAAGGCGGTATCACTCATAAGAATAAGCTACCATTAACCCCGGTTAACGGAAGTAAAGTTATTCGATGTTTAGGGTATTAACTTCACTTAGGAGCATTTGTGAGCACATATGGGATGAAGTATATTTTGATGGTTGTGGATTATGTCTCAAAATAGATGGAAGTCATTGCACTCCTAATAATGAAGGAAAAGTGTCACAACATTTCTACGGAAGCACATATTTGCTAGATTTGGTACACACAAAGCCATCGTCGGCAACGGGGGATCTGCTTTTGCAATCGCCTCTTCCAAAGATCTCTTGAAATATGGTATAAAGCATAAGGTGGAAACAACTTACCATCCTCGATCAAGCGCGGACAAGTGGGAAGTCTCCAATAGGGAGATCGAAACGATTACGGAAAAAGCATTGAACACCAACTTGACCCAATTGTCGAGGGAAAGCAGGATGATGCACTTTGGGCATATTGGACAACTTATAAGACCCCTATTGGCACCACCCTATCGGTGGTTTTTATAGTAAGTCATGTCATCTGCCGATTGAGTTGGAACATAAGGCATTGTGGGCACTTACGAAGTTGAACTTGGACTAGAATGAGCGGCCAAGTTAAAGCTAGATCAACTAAATGAGTTAGATGAATTCCGACTCAGAGCTTATGAGAGTGCAGCCATCTATAAAGAGAAAATGAAGAGTTATCATGGCTAGGAAGACTACAAAAGGGAGATCAATGCTTGGTGATTCGGTACTCATGTTTAACTTGAGGCTCCTTGCATCCAGGTAAATTGAAGTCTAGATGAATGGAACCATATAGAGTGGTGGAGATATTCCCATATGGTGCCATTGAACTAGAAAACAAAGATGGAAAGAGACTCAATATAAATAGAGGCGAAGAGTAGTTGTACATGGAAAATAGTGACAAGGTAAAAGGAATTGAGTCGGTGTATCTTGATGAAGTTTGAATAGACAGAGTTGTGTCGTGACATTAGAATTAGGCGTTGTAAGAGGTAACCTATGAAAGGTCGGTGAAGTACGGAAGTAGTTGACAAGAGCGCTTAGAGCGCCACGGGTATATTCCTCTCTAGTTTTCATTTTTTACAACTTTGAGAAAACATGACTATTAAAGGGGGTATATCCTAATCGTGCGAGGGTTTTGTTGTTGTATTTCTTTTCCCTCGAGGCGTGTTTATCTAGTAGAGGCGGCATGTTTAGGATTTCTTTTGGTTTTGTTTAACTAGAAGTAGCTTAGAAATACTTTATAGCCAATAAATGCACATGTTTTTGAAGTTGTTTAAAAGTGAACATTTTTAATAATCTTGGTATTGGTGTGTATGTTGATTGCAAAGCGTGACTCTGTGGATCTTTATATGGTATTTGATTGATTAGCATGTTTAATTGTAGCATAGTTTTGCATGGACCAGATAGGTAGAATAAATGCAAATACGTACCATGTGTGAGCGAGAGTTATTACCTAGTTTAATACGTATGGAGATCTAGAGAACTTTTTCTCATTGTTATTTACATAGGTTGTAGGATAGTTGGATAGGAAAGGATCATAGGCCATTTTTTATTTAGCCCACTTTTTGCTTATAATGCCCTACCAAATAAAAATGAATCCCTTGATCCCATGTTTGAGCCTAAAGTTAACCTTTTAGTTCATTAGCCCATTCACCTATCCAATTTTGTTTATAATGAACACAATTACATTACTAGTCTTCCTTGGACATTGTGAATCTCAACTCGAGGTAAAATGCCTAACATGAGGTGGCTATTGTAGGGGGAGCATAGATAAGGTGGGGAAAAATAGAAAAAAAGTGGTTAATGAAAGGTTGGATGTGGTGAAGAAAGAAATGAAAAAAAGAAATGACAAAGGAAAAAAAGAAAAACAAAGAGAAAATTAAGAATACAGAAATAAAGTCGAAGAAGAAAAAGTGAAAATTCACCACATCCACAAATGAAAGTTGAATGAAGAAAAAGGGAGAAAAAAGCGGGAAAAAAAGTAAAAAGTAAATCTAGGATTTGTGTAGTGCCCGAAGGGAAGTCATTATTTCCATATTTATCATAGAGCAAAGCCTACATTATAAATCAATAAAGTCCTATAGTGATCCAGAACTGAGTGTTTGAAAAGCTAGAGTAGAGAAAAATAAGGGCAAGCATATGGTATCTCTTGTGCGAGTATTTGGAACTTCTTTGTGAGAGTGAGAGTCTTACTTGTTAGCCTCAAGTTTCTTACATAGCTACATCTATGAGTGTTGGGGACTTCATTTGTTGTGAGAAATTTATATAGTTTGTATTGCATTCTAGGTTATCTGTGTAAATAGCATTTGTAATAGTAGCGCCTTGCTAATAGCTAGATGTCATACACAGATCCTTATGTGTCATGAGTTGTAGTTGCGCTATAAGCATAGGCGACTTGATTTTGAATGTAAAAGGATCAATATGCGATAATGGTCGTGTGTGCAAATTTTGAGTGTGTTGGTTGTAGGTCTTCTATTTTACATTGCAGTTAAGCATCATTTTATAGTTTTGTTATTTGTTGGCACACGAGGATATGCAAAAGCTTTAAGTTGATGTGTGTGTGTTGATGTGTTGTGGATTTAACACTTTTGATGCTTAAGAATTGAGTAAATATGCATGGTCTTAGATATGTTTATACGAGATATGATGCACTTTTCTTTGTGTTTTTAAGAAAATCGGGTGTTGGAGTTGAATTACATAAAAAGAAGAGAAAAGTGCTGAAAATGAGCCAAGTACAATCCATAGTACGAGCCATACCTTGGTGGTATGAGTCGTACAATGTAACTATGATAAAATTCGAAATGCGCAAGGTGATGGCCAAGTAAGACTCTTGGTATCGGCGGAGCACTATCTTGGTATGAGTCGTACCGAGGTAGTCGTGGAAAATTTTAGAAGGATACACTTGTCTAGACTCTGATGCGAGTAGAAGTTGTAGTCGTGACATCGACTCATACCGAGGAAGTCGTGGTGAAATTTAGAGCAAAGAAGTTTTGGCGAGTCAGTACGAAAGGGAACCATGAAGGTTATGCCAAAGTCTTCGTGGAAATATTTAAAGGATGCCGAGATTGCACGGTATCAAACCCACGATAAGAATGTACAACTCGTAACGGCATTTATGCGATTCCTACTAGCACCCGAGGACTTAACCAATTTCAAAGCCGCCTAGCATTGTACGGATGGAAGGTACGACTTGTAGCTACAAGTTATGACTCGTAGGATACGGAGGCGATAGTTATGCTTGATTTTCCTGTTGATTTAAGAAAGATTTCTCAGTATTTGTATAAATATTTTTATAAGTTATTTTTGTTAATAGATGTTGTAGGACACACTTTTTAGACGAGATGTTGATATAGAGAATGAATACTTTGGAGATTCTTCTTGAGTTTTCAAATATTCTTGGAGATTTATTTATTGTTCTTGAATCATTTGAAGTTGAAGTGTTCAATAATCAATTGAATTTTATTTCAATCATCATTGTAAGTCTTTAATTATGATTTATTCCATGAATTCTAATTCTTCTCTTACAAACATGAGAGGCTAAAACCTCCACATCTAGGGTTATGGGTACCATGGTGAATTAACTAACTCGGTTAACATAAAGTGATTCTAAACTCATACGCATGCTTGTATTTTCATCTCTTCATCTTAAACATTAGGACTTTCCTTAAATCTCTAATTACTTGGACATAGCGAGGTAGAGATTAGAAAAAAGCAGAAGAAGAAAAACAAAGCCTTGAACTTTATGATTTATTGGAATAACGAGTTGCGGTTTCGGGATAGTTTATTTGAAATAGTTGATAATGGTTAAAGTGAAAACACTCAAGACACCTAATATGATAATTGAGTATAGTTAACCTATAGGTGCCGAACCGAGTCGATAACGGTAATTGAGTATAGTCGACCCGATAGGGACGAATCAAAGTTGTTATGGATCGTACGGAAAGCGTAATGCTCAAGCTCACACCTCCTTTAAAGTATGAGCGAGGCGTTACTCAATAAAGAACCCAACAAGAGGTTGAGGTCGAATCCATAGGGAATGAAAGATATAGACTAATGCGGTAAGTGAACTTGTTGGTTAGTTTACTCCTTTGGGGTTGTAAGAAAAATTAATTAAAACAACGATTGAAATTATGATTTAAATCAAAATTAGAATAACTAGGGTTTGTGTTCCCATGTGGGTTCATAACTATTTACAGGTATACACACGTGATCAATACCAATCTTACTTGAAGAGCTGATAACTAGGGTTCATCCAGGCGACGATTCATCTTTGATGGATGACTATACTCGATCAGAAGTGAGGTCTCATGACGGTTCACAAACTATCCCGTTATCAATAAGTTTCAAATTTGCTATCTGCGACCACGGCTCAAGTTAATCTGATGATCATTAAGATCAAGGCTTTTGTAATTCTCTTTCACACAATCTCTACCACTCTAGGCTCGAAAGTAAAGGAATTCGGGCGATCTGAAGTTATACCGCAGATTAAGAAGCGTTTAAGCATGAAAAAAATACAATACAAATTGTGTTGCATGGTTTTGAATCACTTTTGTGTATCCACAGCTCGTTAATCCACCATGGTTCCCACAACCCTAGGCTATGGAGGTTTTAGCCTCTCATAGTTATAAGGTTGTGATATGCGTCATAATTAGACACATAATTCAATACTTAAAATAGTAGATGAGGAGAAAATCTTATTTGATTATATCATAAAAACCTCAAGAAAAATTGATAAAGATCAAAAAAAATCCAAGAAAGAGGTTGATCAAAAGTCAATAAACTCATTTTTCCATTTTCCCAAGAATCCTTATTGATTTCATGCCTCTCTCACATCTCTCTAATGTTCTCTATGATTCGCTAGGATTCTCTATGATTCTCTGTGAAAATAAAACATAAAGGTATTTATAAATATATAAGAATCCTTTTCCTAAGCTAACGGGGTGATTTTCTATAATGGGCACCGTGAGCCACGGCCCGATCCTCTGACCATAGCAAGATTGTACATGTCTTAGAAATTTGTTGTCGATGAGATCCTTAGTTTGTTTGAAATTTGGCTTAAGTGTTGGGCCTTGGTACCCTCATACATGCTTCCTACGAGTCGTGCTTTGCTTCCATTGTATGGCTCACGAGAACTGAATTTTTAAAGAAATTATTCACAGTATCATGGTATGACTCGTACCTCCCGACCACCATTAAATGCTATCCCGAAGTTCTTTACTTAGCACTTTGAAAATCCTCTAAAGATCACCACTACTATTGAGTACGATTAATTTGTTGTTGCCATGATTCGTAGATCCATTTTAATATCGGGAGTACTGCCTTTGTGCAATTTCTTGAATATTTCCATGACTCAAGTTACGGCTCGTACTATTGTTGTACAACTCAAGCGAGAGTCATAGGTTGCATTCTCCCGATTCGTCTCCATCGAAACTTCTCATGGTTCTCGGTACGGCTCGTACTAAGACTAACACTTTAGCTCATTTTAAATTTGGACTTCTTTTGCATTCTTACTCCTACACTTATTTTTCCTGTAATCAAAGAAAAAGTGTCTTATATCCATATAAACATACTTAAGTGTATGTTATTTTCATAGTTTTGAGCATCAAAAGTGTTGTAAACTCCACATTTGCATCAACACCCTCAACTTAAGACTTTTGCATGTCCTCGGACAAAGAAAACCTAACCTGGCAGCTCAACTTTAGAAAATAAGCTTTAGAGGATACTACAACCAATAGACAAATTTGCACTATAAATCCAACAAATTCTGACCCTTCCTACGTGAACCAATATCATCTAATGTACTACTAGCAATCACAAACTGATAAGCGGGGATCAAGACATGTCATGTAGCTATTAACGAGGGCAATCAAGTCATCGTCAATGCTTTTCACAAAGACCTCTAGTAAATTAAGCATAAACCATGTACCCTCAAGACAAATAAAGTCCCCACTCATAGATGTAGTAACGAGATACGGCATAGTGCTTGAACAAGCGAGACTCGCTCTCATAAAGTTCAAAATATTTATTTATCGAATACCATAGAGCTTGCCCTTATTTCTCTGCCCCGATCTGTCGAGATGGTTAGAATTAGGATCACTATAGGACTTGACTCGGCTTGTAATGTAGGCTTTAGGAAATTTGGACATGATAAATATGGGGATATTTTTTTAAGCGACTAGCCCTTCCTTGGCACTACATACATTAGCTCCGTGATTTCACCTTTTTCACCCTTTTTCCTTTCTTTTCCTCCCTTTTCACCTCTTTTGTGCATTTGTATGAGTACCTTTTTTCAAGCGCTTTTCTTTTTCAATTTTATTTTTCAATTTCTTTTCATCTCTTTTTTTCTTTTTCATTTGTCACACTTCATCTCATTTCACCTTTTCTATTTTCTCTCCCTTTCGTTCCACTGTTTATGCACCCCTACTCTAGCCATTCTCAACTTTGGAATTTTACCTATGTTTGAGGTTCCACGATGTCAAGGAGGGACCAGGGCCAAAATAGGTTCTTTATAAAAAAAAAAGTAGGTCACGGTTCATCAGTTAATCAAAGAAAAATGGTTTATTAAAGCTTAAAATTGGGATCAAGGAGATCATATGATTTTGGTAGGGTCATTTAGGCTAAAAATTGGGCTCAGCAAAAAATGATCTATGATCATATCCTAACCAACCATCCTTAACAAAGACCAACCGGGCAGATTCTAGATCTTGACACAATGCGGGCGAGTATTAAACCTTACTCTCATGGCACATGACATTCAATTTACCTACTCTTGGTTTATGTATAGCTTAACAAGAATACTCATGCTAATACACTAAATGATATCAAAAGATCACGAAATCATGCATGCGATCCACAAGTACCACATTCAAATTAACATCAACAAATTTTAAACGGGGTCAATTTTTTTCAAGAATCCAAAGCTAGTACATGTTTATTGGTGAGTAGTCCTAAGCTACTTTCTAATTAAACAAACATCACAAAATAAGAAAATAAAATCCTAAACATGTTGGTTACGCTAGATAGCAGGCAGGGGAAAAGAAACACGGCAAAGAAAAATCCTGGGCCGAATTCAAAAATCCAAAAATACAAGTATACTCCCTCCCCTTTTAAAAATTGTGCGCCGTCCACAGAAGCATGAATTAAGAACGAGAGGAAGGGAACATACATGTAGCTACTCGAACTTCGTATCATGACAGAATTTACCACTAAGCTGTAACATGAGACAAAAGAACCCCAGAGAGGCTCCAAGTCAACCCATGGCATAATCTTAGCATAACACTTATCAACAGAAGAGCCTACGAACATAGCAGAGCGGAAGCTAGCGGTAAGGAGTCAAATTTAAAAACTCAAGACATGTCTAACAAAAACTTTAATACATAGATTGAATCTAATTACACATGTATGAAATCCTCTACTAAAGCGTGGGATTCTTTGAGATGAGTCCCAGCTAACTCTAAAATACTGAAATTGAAATATAAGCGAAATAAAAAAACATAAAACTCATCACCAGAGATGAGGACTCACCATGTCAGATGAGATGAAAAAGAAGTGTGTCTAGCCACGGGGTTGAGAGTCTAGATACACGAGATTTATCATGAAGCGATATAGCACATAAAGCATACATTCGGTACTTGAAATGTGCGAGCATGCGGGAAACGTAAATAAATGAAAGTTTAAATATAAAAAAAGAAAATAAAGTGAGAACATCGACACATAGATGAATTAGAATGCAACAACCCCTTTTTGAGTTACATATATATATATCAACATGAAACTTTTGAATTTGGAACTCATATTATGAAGCATCGTAAACTTATGCTTGGTCATATGCGACATATAATGAAAGCGGCGACGATTTCATACAACATGCGGCCATCTTCGATAATTGAAGCGCATTATGTTTATCTAAATTATACAAAACTAAGCTTAGCGTATATAAACTAAAGGGAGTCATTCTGCTATGAAGAGTCGCTAGCGACTAAAGGAAACATTCTCAGCAATTTGAGAGTCCCAAGTGAACTAAGGAAATATTCTCATCTATGGAGAGTCTCTAGCTGCCATGAGAAGCATTCTTAACTATTGAGAGTCTGACTTAACTAAGGAAATATTCTCGACTATGAGAGTTCTGGCGAACTAAGGGAAACATTCTCGGCTATGGAGAGTCCCAGGCGAACTAAGGGAAACATTCTCGGCTATTGAGAGTCACGACTATACTAGAACATGAGGAATGCGTATGACATTGTTAATACAATAGTACGAGCTACAATGGCTAATAAGAAACATGAGCATTCTTATTTCGTCATACAACATTCATTTAGAATAGATTAAGGCTACTTTCCTATGCAAGCCCAAAGTACGAGAAGGACCATTCTCATGCTTTATCATCATAATTCATATCATCATGGTACCAAATCGTCATTTAATCCACACATTTTACATTCATGAACATCTATAGATTTAGATTACATTACACACCTCCACAACATTCAAATTTCGAGTTCATAACATTTGATGTATAACATAGAGTCATGCTTAGGATCCCACGGGTCTAATTTATAATTTAACATGTATATTGATTAATATATTCTAGATTTACGGAAGAGCCCATATAATTAACTCATACCTTAAACATGTACAATGAGATCATGACGTAGCATATATTTATTTCAGTGAACATTTCAAAATTTACTTCAATCCGTAGAAGAAGATTCGATAATTATCGTTATGTAAGTTTACCTCCTTACCCAAAACCTTTACATCGAAAACATAATAAAAACATATACATACTTCTCATTGAACAAGCCTATAAGTTCTAATCTCTTCCGAACATATTTATCAAAACATACATTCTAGTTTTTGAGAAATTCTTGATCTTCACATATTTTAGATATGGATACAAGTTAAGGTATAATCAAGTGAACAATAATGAAATCCAAATCAAAGTTTTAAGTTATCTGAAATGGAGAAATTCTATAATCATGCATTTTCACCATTAAGTACATAATTAAAGATATTAAAAACAATCCCATAAGCGTAAATGACTTTTAACCCTAAAAGGGTTTTAGAATTCAGTGAGCATAGAAAGAAATCTCCATAAATCAAAACCCTAGATCATGCTTTTCTAGAAGCAATTCGGGTTTGAATAAAAAGATTTGAGCGAGGATGGAAGGGATATCGCTTGTTGAAAGACCCAATACGATTAAGAGAAATCCTACTTGAAATTTCACCTTGTAGCCTTGAGGAAATCGCCCAGTGAATACTTGAGTCTTGAGAGAGAGGAGGAAGAAGTGTTTGAGAAGTAATTTTTGATAGACTGAGGGTTTAGGCTAGTTACCCACTTTAAAAACGTCCCACGCCCATACTTTCGAAATGACGTAGTCTAGGAGTTAGAAGCGTAAGGATTTTTACAAAAGCACTTACTGAAAAACACGAAAAATCCACCTGCCGGTCCCACGAGGCACTCCAAGAGTGAGTAAGGGTAGGCAATGACTTGTGGGGCAGTCGTGGAGTACAGTGGTTGAATTTCCTTTTATTGCTCTTCTCTCCCCACGGGTCACTTGGCGAGTCGTCGGATGCACGACCAATTGTCCCTTCTTAGTGGTCTCCCTTGCCTCGGGAGCTCACCATTAATCTCAACATTCACTAGCGGCCGAACTTAACAAGTCGTTACCTGCCCTAACGACTCATTGGGTCATACGTAGTCCTTGAACCATCTTTGCGCCTCTTGGCTACTCCTCACGGGTCTAACCACGACTTGTTAGGTCACCTAATGAGTCATACCCGACTTGTTATATGGCAAAATTTCCACCTTCTATCCCGAATTATTTCTTTAAGTTTGGAGATACGATCTTAGAAACTTTCGAGGGTGTTTATAATATCCCCCTTGGAAACATTCATCCTCGAATGTTGGCTAAATATCTTGAAAGGATAGGGCTTGAGCTAATCCCAAAATAGATTAGTTACGGCTAAAACCAATGGAGTATCGGCTCAGGCTGATCTTACACATTTGTTGAATTTCTAAATTGTACATGCATGCTAAGGAATGAGAGGACTTAAAGACATAAGCGACATGGAACTAGATAGAACAACGAGAAGGAATCTTTCCCTCTATTTGGCACTAAAGTTGAATACTAAGCGAGTCATCATTCTCAAATCGCTTTTACGTCACAGAACTAGAATTAATGATACCTGGTCTAAGCTGAAAGTAAAGGAATCATTAGCATGAAGTATTCATGACATATGTGAAGACACACACGCCATTCCGCCTTATTCTACTAAGCTACTAGGAACCTTCTAATGGCCCGAGTTAGAGATAAGCATGCAAGGAAAACATGCGTTAACACACACTGCATTGGTTCATAACATGAATATGAGCCTTGGGATTCATAGAGTAAGGCTGGCATCGGCCCCGTACGAAGCGGTTACCTAGAAATTAAAATGCACTGCATAGGGATGGGTATAATTTAGCTTGATTGAAATACAAGAGAAGTGATATGAACACGAAGTGATCGACATCTTTTGCAAGCTGCTAGGGCTAGAACTCCCCTACTAGCATTCTCAATATCCGACTTACCACACATACATACCATCTCCCCCTTAGCTTAAAGACATCATTCTAAGGCTCCTAAATCTTTTTTTTAGGTCAGGGCTAAACCATAACTCTACTTCTCTTCCACCTCTAACACTCGCTGCAAGCCTTATACTACTTATTGTTCACATCACACATTGACAATCTCTTCTTAACAAACATCATAGGACTTCTTATTCAATACAAGGGTTATTGGCTAGCAACGTGCAAGAGTAACACAAAAACTTGCCCAACATACGTATGACTACTTCTAGCAACTTGTCCTTATTCAAATGTGCTTCAGGCGTAGGAAGCCGGTTTCGCGGCGTAAAGCCATACGCGCTAGATGATGCGTCCTGGCGACATGGAAAGGCTATCGGAGCTATTGAAGAGGTGGTCGAGGCTATACTCTCGCCTCGGCAGCAACGCAATCTTGGTGCTTATGACCCAACTTGCGCACCCAGAAGCAAGAATGCAGTCGGCCATTGCATTCTACTAAATGTTGCTTCCCAAAGCTCATACACAATGGGTGCATGTCTCCTTACCCTGGTTTTTACTCTACGGAACAGCTGGTTGTCAAAGGTGTTGGGGTCGATGATTTACGCGGGCGCAGGCGGTGTCACCCACGGCCTGCGGGAGAACTCCGGATCTCAGTTCTATCCCTCTTGGACTCTCTCTCTTTTCCTTCATATTTGCTTCAATTTGTTGAGAGAATATCATCAAACGTGGAAAGTCTATGTCCTTGTGAAACATGGCGGTCACACTCTTTAGCAAGGATTCGACACTTTGCTCACGAATTGACTCACTCAGGCCCTTTAATCGGCTACCGGCTCGTTGCATACTTGAACCTTAGGATAAGCTCAATGCGTACTCACGGATAGTCATGTCATTTTGTCTCAAGTTGATGAACTCTGCTTCCGCCTTTGCCTCCCTCAACTCTGGAGCTTGATCCGGGGAACGCGATCATAAACTTATCCCAACTTACGATACACTCTTGACTCCCCGTTGTCTCTCCATAGCAAAACCATATATAAGTGACTCCTTTCAGTTTGTTGGAGGCTAAGTCGGCACTCTTCTCGTCTCCACTATGATTTGGGTGATTTTTTGGATCTCTTCCAAGAATATGAGAGTCCTCATCCACCTTTAACCCTAAGAATTCGGTAGGTTCACTCGGAGAAAGTCCGCACTCTGTGGCATTACATCCATTTCCTGGATTACAGGTACACGAGCCATCGCTTACAATTTGGTTAATCTAGGCGATCATAGCTGCACCAATATAGTAAAGGCTTCCCTAAGCTCGGCATGAGTAACATGATCGTCCAACGGGTTCGTCGTGGCGGGTGGTGCACAACTGGCGACCATTACCATTTGTTCTTCCATTCGCTCTTACCGGGAGGCATTATCTGCGAGCACGTAAAGCACGAGTGAGGGGAAGGAAGCATTAGACTTTCATACTCTACATCGATAAGAATCATGAATAAAGAAATATTCCCGACTATGGAGAGTCACGACTATACAAGAGCAAATCGTCGACATTATTATCTAGTCGAGCTACAACGGCTAATCAAAGACATGAGCATTTACTAATTTCTCATATGACATTCATTTAGAATGGATTAAGGCTACTTTCCACTATCAACAAGCCCAAAAGTATGAAGGACCATTCTCATGTTTTATCATCATAATTCATATCGTCATGGTACCAAATCGTCATTTAATACACATATTTTACATTCACAAACCATCTATAGGTTTAGATCACACTTTACACACCTCGACACATTCAAATTTGAGTTGATAACATATGACGTATAACATAAAGTCATGTAGGATCCATAGTCCAATTCATTCTATAACATGTATACATTGATTCATATATTGTAGATTTATGGAAAGCCCGTATAGTGCTTTATTACCTTAAAGCATGTACAACGAGATCATGGTAGAAGCATATATTTATTTCATGGAACCATTTTCAAAATTTACTCCAATATGTGAAGAAGATTCGATAATTATGTTGTTACTCATAGGTTCGCCTCCTTACCCCCAAAAAACAAAACATAATGAAAACATATACATTCTTCCCGTTGAGTCAGCCCGCTAAGTTTCTAATCTAATCTCAATATATCTATGAAAACATACATTCTAGTTTTAAGGAAATTCTTTCGATCTTTACATATTTTAGACATGGATACAAGTTCTTGGTATAATCAAGTGAACAATAACGAAATCCCAATCAAAGTTTTAAGCTATCTCATGGAGGAAATTCTATAATCATACATTTTCACCATCTACCACATAATTCAAGATATTAAAAATAATCCCATAAGCGTAAATGACTTTTAACCACATAGGTTTTTGAATTCATAGAAGACATTGAAGAAATCCTCCATAAATTAAAATCCAAGATCATGCTTTTCTAGAACAACAGATTCGAGTTTTGAATAAAAAGTTTGGGGCCTGAGATGGGAGGATATCCTTGTTGAAAGACTACGCATACACGATTAAGAGGAAATCCCACTTGAACTTGCTTTGAAGCCTTAGAAACCCTTAATGAAATCCTTGAGTCTTGAGAGAGGAGCAAGAAGAGTTTGAGAGTGATTTTTAGAATGAGGCTTTAGGCTAGTTACCCCCTTAAAAATGTCCCATACCCGTACTCCAGCTTGACGTACTCTAGGAGTTAGAAGCATAGGAATTTATGAAAACACCCAGGAAAAATGTATCACCTGCCGGTTCCATCCAGGTCATTCCACGAGTCGTGGGGTAGGCAACGACTCGTGGGGCCAAGTCATGGAGTACACGGGTCCAATTTCCTTTTCACGATCTTCTCTCCCACGGTCACGAGCGGGGAGTCATCGGGTGCACGACGACTCTTCCCTTCGTTGTGGTCTCCAGCACCGGGACCTCACCATTCATCTCCAGTATTCACTCAGCAGTGACTTAATGAGTCTTTGTCTACCTAATGACTCGTTGGGTCGTCATTAGTCATTGAACCATGCTGCACCTCTTGACTTCTCACCTCCCAGATTTGACCACAGCTCATTGGGTCACCTAACGAGTCGTACCACGACTCGTTACGTAACAAATTTCCACCTTACATGCAATTCTTTCTTTAGTGGAATCGATCTTAGAAACTTTCGGGGTGTTACACTTCACCCATTCATAGGTTTCCTCCCATGCGGCACGATTTAATATATCGTGGCACGACGTAACTCTTGCGACTCTTGAGGCTTAAATCAAGGTATACAACCTCATTCCTCTTAATTCCTCCCACGTCTCCCAGATATAACTTTATTCTTTGTCTGTTCACTTTGAACCTCTTTCCTTTTTATTTTCAAGTTCTCTTTGCACCCATATGGGGATACATGTACCATATATATGGTCCATCCATCTAGATTTCAACTTTCTCGGGTGCAGCAGGAGCCTTGAGTTGAACAGTAAGACAAAATCGCCCGTACTCGCTCACTTTTTGCAATGTTGCTTGTCATGGTAAATCTTCATTCTCTTTATAAATGGCCGCACTCTCATAAGCTCTAAGTCGAAACTCATACAACTTGTGTTTTGGTTAAGTCTCGGGTTAGGCACAGCACTATTCTAGTTCATATTCGGCTTTTGAGTCCGCTAGAGCTTTATGCTACAATTAGGCCATTAAATGACATGATTTGCCATAAATCAATTTTGGTATAGAAGTCGATGGGGGTCTTATAAGTTATTTGTGTAAGCCCACAACGCATCATTGAGCTTCCCTAGACAAATACATTCGACTAGTATTTCTTGTTTTGGCAAGAATGATCTTTGTCTCCACTGGTTGAAACTTCCAACTTGTCACTTAGTAGGGTTGTAATGTGTTGCCACCTTATGTTTTACACCACATTTTTCCAACGGGGTTCTAAAGGCGGTTACAAAAGTAGGATCCACCATTACTAATAATAGCTCTAGAATTGCCAAACACAGGCGAAGATGTTAGTACAAAAATGTTGTAGGTTTTGCATGTTGTTTGGTAGTGCAATGGCCTCTACCCGATTGGAAACATAGTCCACTACAACCAATATGTATTTCATCCCATATGAGCTAACAAATGGGCCTATGAAGTCTATACCCCATACATCAAACAACTCAACTTCTAGAATAGGGGTTAATGGCAACTCATGTTTACGGGTAATATTGCCGTGCCTTTGGCATTGATCACGGGACCTTAATCACCATAAATCTTGGTGAATAGTGAGCGATACTATGCATTGCTAGATTTTATATTGTTTCTAATACCACTATGATGACCTCAGCGGAGATGAATGACATGTCTACAGAATGCTCTGACATCTACACTTTTCGGTACACGCTACGAATGATCTAAATACATAAAATGCGAAATAAGTATGGTTCATCCTAATAATATATTCGAGGCGTCAAATAAGGAGCCACTGTACGCACAAGGAGTCGAATGCAGCCATTATCTATCGCTAGCAAGTAATTTGCAAAAGTCGGCAAACCAAGAAATCAAATCTTGAGATGTAGCTAGCACTGTTAACACTGCGAAAGCATCATTAATATCAATCTCCTCTCTTGACCTAGCTTCAAACTCTGCTTTGGATAGATGATCGGCTACACGATTTTCATTGCCAGATCTTTAACCTCAAACTCGAATTCTGAAAGCAACAACAACACCCCTTAGAATCAATCTGGGTTTAGCATTCTTTTTGAACATTAGGTACCTCAGCGCGTAAGTGTATAATTGATCACCTTGGTTCAGCGGGGAAAGAATGCTCGAAATTCGAATGCAAAAACCACAACTAATGGCTCATGTTCTATGGCCCAGTGTAATTCTTAAGGCGAGTGTTGAGTGTTTTCCTAGCGTAGTAGATAGGATGAAAAATATTTGCTCTTCGTTGTCCCAAAACAACACCAAGAGTAACAGCTAGCATCGCACGTTACCTCGAATAGAAGAAACCAATGCAGGAGCTATGATGGCAGGAAGGTGGTGAGTTTCTCTTTCAAGCACTCGAAAGCCCTCGAGACATGCCTCGTCAAACACAAACTTTACCTTATCAAGAAATTTGCATAATGGGTTTGTGCAATTTTTGAAAAGTCGCTTGATAAATCGTCTGTAGAATCTTGCATGCTCCAAAAAGCTTACGAACCGCTTTCCACGAAATAGGGGAGGAAAACAAGCTATAACCTCAATTTTGCCTTGTCCACCTCAATCCCGCGCAAAGATTTTATGACCCAACACTATTCCTTCCTTGACCACTTAAAAGTGACATTTTTTTCCCAATTTAGGACCACATTAGTTTCTTCACATATTTTCAATACTTTGCCCAGTGGTTAAGGCAGGGTCGAATGAGTCACCCTGAAAGGAAGTCATCCCATAAATAGCTTCAGCGAGTGTCCTCCACCATATGCGAGAATATAGAAATCATGCGGCCTTTGGAATGTGGCCAGGTGCATTGCACAACCCAAATGGAATTCTTCTAAAAGCGAGAACGTTCCATATGAACAAGTGAAGGTCGTCTTTTTCTTGGTCTTACGGAAAGCGTGTTAATATGATTATATCTGAGTAGCGATCGAAAATAGTACCAACCTCACTTTGCCCGATCTTAATACAGGAATCTAATGAAAGGCATTAGGAAATGGTCCTTTTAGGTCCAGAGTGGTTGAGTTTCCTATAATCAATGCATACATGTCACCTGTGATTAGTCGCGTCGGTATCAGCTCATTTCTTCATTACCGTACCATTGGCAGTCACGCCTTTCTTTAGTACACATTGTACTGAGACTCACCCACTTTCTCTACTGCGGTCTGGTAGATTACACAGGCATCCGGCCCAGTTGATGATCTCCTTTTTAACTACTTCTTTCATTAGGGGTTCGGGCGTGTTGATGTTATACTTGAGTATGGGATTTGGCTCGAGTTGGATCGTGTGAGTACATATACGGAGGGATTTCAAATGATTTTAGCTATGGTCTAGCCAATTGCTTTTTTTTTACCTTTTAGTATTTTGACCAAGCTCCACTTGCTTTCGTCCAACGGTCACACCGTGATTTATTATTGGTAGAGTATTATCTTTGCAGAAATGCATACTTGGGGTAGGGAGGTAGTGACTTCGGTTCAGGGCTGGTGGTACCTCCACAGGTAAACCCAACGGCGCGTTGAGCGATTCTTTAGATCGAGTCTAACTTCTTTGGTGAGGATTATATGACCCATTCCATTTAAGGCATTCATCATCTTCATGTATTGGTACTCCATCTCCCTCACCAATTCATCAAGATAGTTGTTAATGTGTCAATGATCATCATATCCTCCATAGGCGTTGACTTCTCATATTCCATGCAGGTGTTTGAAAAAGGGATGTTCTTGAGTGTGTCGATAGAATCACAAGAAAAACAAAGAAAACATAAAAACGAAATAGCAACCAAAGTCAAATCATTACAATTAATCTAGTCTTGCCATATTCCCCGGCAACGGCGCACTTTTTGACAAGCGCTTAAACTCCGCTCCTGCCCAGAAGTATAGACGGTGGTGTCAATAAAAGACCCAACAAAGAGGTGAGATTCGGATATCACAAGGAATATGGAAGATATAGACTAATGCGGTAAGTGAACTTGTTGGTTAGTTACTTCTCAGTACAGAGTTTTGAGAAAGCAAATAATTAAAACAACGATTGAAATTATGATTTAAATCAAGAGTTAAGAATACCTAGAGTTTGTGTTTCCCATGGGTTCATAACTACTTGGTGCTTCACGTGTGATCAATACTCCGAGTGCTTACTTGTAGAGGCTGATAGCAAGGTTCATCAAGCAGGTTCGTCTATTGGATATTATCTCGATCATCAGTCGGGTCTCATGAGCGGTTCCAAACTATACATTGCTCAGTAAGTTCCAAATTTGACTATCTATGACCCACGACTCGAGTTAATACAATGATTTTCAAGATCAAGACTTTGTTATAATTCTCTTTTGCTAATGTCTACCTCTCTAGGCTCGAAAGTAAGAGGTCGAGCAAGTCCTAATATTAGCTATCTAGTTAAGAAACGTTTAAGCATGAAGAATATACAATACAAGTGCGTTGCATTGGTTTTGAATCACTCTTGTGTATCAGCTCGTTAATCCACTATAGTTCCTACAACCCTAACTATGGAGGTTTTGGCCTCTCATAGTTACGAGGTTTTGATATGCATTCGCCAATTAGACACATAATTCAATACTTACAATAGTAGATGAGAGAAAAGCACTATGCTTTGATTATATCGAGAAAAACCTCGAAAAACGATTGATAAAGATCCAAAAAATTCAAGAAAAAGGTTGATCACAAGTCAAACAACTCAATTCTATGTTTTTCCCAAGAATCCCAATTGATTTCATGCCTCTCTCACTTCTCTCTAATGTTCTCTACCTTGATTCTACATGATTCTCACATGACTCTCTAAATAAAACATAAAGATATTTATACGGACATAAGAATTATTTTCCTAAGGCAAACGGGGTGATTTTCTATAGCGGCGCCACAGGCCACGGCGATCATACGGCCGTAAGAAGGGTGTACGGGTCATACCCGTACTCGGTAAGTCCTTGGTTTCTTTGAAATTTTGGCTTAAGCGTTGGGCCTTGGTACGGCTTATACATGCTTATACAGTCGCGCTTTGGCTTCCATAGTATGGGTGCGAGAACTCGAGCTTTTTGAAATTATTCACGAGTGTTGTGGTGACTCGTACCTCCCGGCCACCACTCGTCTGAGTGGCAGTTCTTCTTGCTTAGAAAATCCTGCGAAGATCACCCTTCACTCTGGTACGGTCGTATATTGTTGCCACGATTCATAGATCCATACGTATCGAATTTTGCCTTTGTGCAATTTCTTATGAATATTTCCATGAATCGGGTTACGGCTCGTGCGAAATTAGTAGGTTGCAGAGGCTATATTTATAGTCCAAGATATAGCTATTTGTTTTCTTGATTCGTACTCTTGGCACACACCGAGGAGGTGCTTATACCCGGCTAAGTCGGCTAGGTCCCGATGTGGCCTTAAGTGCCGATTCACGTACTCCCCGAGTGGGGCATGACAAACTTGGTATCGGAAGCGGCGTTGTATGCAGGGAGTCTACAAGCCATGTAGTAGAGTCTTATTTATAAATGTGTTGTGCGCCGTATTTTATGAGCGGGAGGCTATGAGAGCATGATAGTATGGTTACCCTACTTCTTTTGAGATCGTGTTATAGAGCCAAGTTGTATAGAATTGAGTCCCTCGCTTATATTATTATATGCGCCCTACGGTAGTGGTCGGATATAGGCAGGACTACGGCTAGCGCGGGTTAGATACGACGGTAGGAGGGTACTAGTGGGGTGCCACGGTTGGGGGACAACTTTAGTATGAGGGCAAAAACGAGACATCTTTTTCAATCTCCCCGGCATCCTCCGGGGCACCGGGAACCTAAGGTAACGAGATATGCCGTGCGTTCACTGATTCTTCCCTACGCCCTTGGATTAGGATATGGGGAATATAGTATATATGATGGCTTACCTGGTAGCTATTCAGTGTTAGAAGGACAGGTCAATGTTGGATTACACAGAAGAGTCTGGTTGTGAAATTGCGAGATCCTCACCTCAGTACTAAAGTTGTTGAGTTCATGCCTGGCCCCACCATAGAATGATATGGTTATTTCCTGCCTCCTTACCTTTTCTCAATATAGAAGAGAACGTATTATTGACCCTATGTTGCAAAGTAAATAGTAAAGGAGGGGAGTGGGCAGTGATTCTTGGGGGGTGTTAGAAAAAATTAGTCCGAGACCACAAATGCTTAAATAAGCCACCTAGACCTTCCTACGGTAAAGATAAGGATGACCAGGTAAGATTTCTAGGGCTGACCAAGTACGGTGAGAGTCCATAGCGGTAGGCTCACGGTAATAGTAAGCACGGAGTTAGAAATAGGCTAATCCCTTTGCGGTGTATTTTGATAGTGGTAGGGAATACATGGAGAATAAAGCCTCGACCCCCAACTTATTATGTGCAAGGAAGAGATTGTATGATAGGAACCCCGGCTGAGGTGTGGGTCGGGAGCGATATAGGTTAGTAAGCTTGTCGTGAAGTATCCTTTTCGGTACGGTGCATGAGGCACGGACCGTTTGAAGCCTATAGAAGCAAGGGAATGACATGAAAATCTATCTCTAGGGAAGCAGACACCTAGGCCTTGAGTAGGATAGAGTTTGGGAGAAGTAAATGGATTGAATGTCAGAGAAATAAGCATCGAGTTATCATTTTAAAGGATAGTAAGATTGTAACTAGACCTCCAATTGTGCGAGGTGAAGGAGCGACGAGTACAATGACCTAGCCTAGTCTGACATAGAGATAAGAATCAACGAAGGGTCATCGGCCTTCGAGATGGCAGTGGAAGAGTCTTGAGAACTAGAGGTTAACTTCATGTTCAGAGATATGAAGCCATTGGTAAGTTTGTGGTAAAGGTATTATGTTCATTATTCTCTCGCCACTTGAGAAAAGGCATCGAGGTTATAAAGAGATCTACGTGGTGTGGGAAAAGAAGATATTTAGTGAGTTGTAGCACAATGTTCCAAATTCGGTCAGTTTGAAAGTTGAACATGAATGCAGTGAGGCGACTCAGGAATTAGTTGTGCCTATGTGGAAAAGGGGAAGCCCAGAGTAATATGAATTTTGCTACGGGGCTACATTGCACACAGGTATAGAGATTCAACTCCATTGAGATTATCTTGGCGGTGATGAAATCGGCCTATTTTTGCCGATCGGGACTACGTTTCGGCCAAGATTGTCTTGAGTTGTATATTAAGGAGATAGTCAGTGCGTGACATCCCGGCATCGTCATTTCGATGAGGCACAATTCACAAAAAGATTCTAGCGATCATTTTAGAAAGGTTTGAGATATGATTAATTTGATCTGACTTTCCACCCCCGTACAAGCGGTCGGGTTGCAGGCGCCTTATTCAAACGCTCGAGGATATGCTAGGGGTGTGTGCGGCCCCAGACTTTGGAGGAATTGGGATGGCTACCTCTTATTGAGTTTGCATATAATAACGGTTATCCTTCGATATTCAGAGGCACCTTATGAGGCTTTATATGAGGCGCGTAGGTCCCCGTAGGATGGTTTGAAGTAGAGAAACAAGGTTGATCGAACGATATGATCGTGTCGGAGAAAGGTGAACCTTATTAGAGAACGTTTGCTAGTTTGGGTAGTCTTTTAAGTCTTGTATTCCAGTGTGAAGCGCGAGATTTGGGAGTTTGATATTGATGATTGGGTATTCCTTAAGTTTCTCCTATGAAGGGTATTACGAGATTTGGTGAAGGGAAGAAGCTTAGTCCTAGGTCCGTTGGCCCGTATCGGATCCTTCTAAAGATAGGTCGAGTAGCTTATGAGTAGAACTTCCTTTAGAACTAGGATCGTATCCAGTTTTCAATGTGTCAATACTACATAAGTGCATAAGAGACTCGTCTCGGATTGTCCCGGTTGAGGATGTTCAAGTCACTATATGACTGTCCTACGAAAAGACTCAATTCTATCTTGAATCTTGGGTCCATAGGTTGAGCACAAAGATTTAGCCTCCATTAGGTCCTCTGGAGGAATAGAAATATGGAGGAGATGACATGAGAAGTTGAGGACGACATGAGATCTAAATACTTACTTCCAAGCTTGACTCAGTTGTGAGAATTGAGTGAGATTGTTGATTTTAACAGCTTTAAGCCAATTTAAACACCATCTAGGAAGAGAAGTTATCCAAAGATGAGCTGATTTCCTTCACCTTATTGAGCTTTAAACTTTAGGTTCATAATCAAAATATTTTGTTTTTTTATTTTCCTTTTTCCATTAAATTAGAATTTCATTTACTTAAAAAGGTTTCTTTGATTTAAGGTATGAAAAAAGATAACCATGTGGGAACATAAAACTCATACAACATTTAGTTTCTGACATAACACTTAGCATTACTAATTTATATATGTATAATGAATAAAACATTTTATTTCAAATATAAAACTCTTAAACATAATTAATGTGAGATAAAATTGCTAGTCGAACTACATAGGTGGTGATATCACACTCATAAAAGGAAACTGGGTAGCACTCTTGCGCGAAAATAAGGTGAGAGTATTAGATACGCGTCAGAATGAACTTAATAATTTTTATTTAAATACTATATTTATATTAAAAAATTTATAATATGTATAAACATTTAATCGTGAACCTAATAACTATCATATTATGAATTCAATAACAAGTTAAGAATCCATTAATTCTAAATTTTAGCTCACGTCCCCATGCTCTCGCGTCATTGGACTACTATCCTTGAAGCAATGGAAAAATATAAATAGATATATTTAATATTTTGATAGAAGAATTTAGAACAAAAATGTCATTAAATAGGCGATTCATGCATAACAATATCCTTTTTTTTTTTATATATTTATTTATTGCAAAATATAAAATTTATATTATTGCCACCAAAGGTTGAAAAACATTATTTTGTGAGTTAAGATATGAATATAAGGGGTCGTTTGGCGGGAAACAAATAATTTCAGAATAATTAATTTTGAGTTGAAATAATTCGAAATTGTTATCCTACCTTTAATGAGGAATAAGAAATAAATAGTTGCGGAATTAATTTTTGAATGATTTATCTCACGTTTTGTTAGGGATAAAATCTTTGTCAGTTGTCCAGAAATTATATTATTGTGTCTCATCCTCAGCTCTGAAATAACTAGTTTTCGAGATAAATTAGAGATTTTATTCCAATTAAATGTGAGATAAACCATTTAAATTAATTTTGAAACTATTTATTCCTTATCCCTTATTCCTTATCCCTTATTAAAAATAAAATAACAATAAAAAATTATTCTAATCCAAAATTAATTATTCCGAAATTATTTATTTCTCCACGAAACTACCCCTAATTGTTCTTCTGATTGTCACTAAAGTGCCATATGTCTTCAGAAGGAGTTTATTAAGCAAGACAGAAAATAAAATAACCCAAAAACCAAAAAAGACTAAAAATATATATATATAAAAAACATTTTATAAAGAATTCCGAAACAAAGCCCATTTTTAAATGGAAGGGAGCCCATTTGCCGCCCACCAAAAAGGGACAGGTCTTAAGCCACGTGTTTGAATCCTAACCGTCAATTTCAATCCAACAGCTCAGATTTGAAACAGGTCCAAGCACACTTTGACTCCACACGCTTTGCTGTTGTCTGGTCCTCTTTGGTAATTTAATTGTAACAGTTGCAAATTTATCTTTCATTATGTCAATATTGCCCTCCATTTTGTGTTTTTCTTTTCATTTTTTCACAAATTTAAGAGTCACACTAAATGTTTTTATTGGACTAATTTAAGAAGTTATTATGGAAAAATTACAATAATAAATTAATGCTACATTTCCAGCATTTACCATTTTCTTGTGTAACCTTTAGCTTGAAATTCTTTTATATAAGAATAAAAAAAGTACAAAAACAAATTTAAAAATAATAATTATATGTTTATAATAGAGCTCATAAAATAAACTAGAGAAAATGTGGTTGACCAAACTCTAATTTGATCTTCAAAAATAAAATAAAATACTAAGCATATTCTTTTTGGACAGATAAATAGAGACAAATGGCATAGGTACATACTCACCTCATAAAATAAACAAAAACAAAAATAACCTATATTGTGTGGGGGCAAAAATCCAATATTTTTTTTTATGGTTCAAACAGTGGAAAGGCATTTTAGTCATTTCACAGCATTGTGACATGTGAATTTGAATATATTTAAATTATGGTTGGTGTTCGACTAAAAAGAAAAAGAAAAATGAAATTTTGGAGGCTGTCACGGTGACACACCCAGACACCCTTACCCCCACCCACCCTCTCCTTCCCTTTTTTCAAAATGCAGTGTTGTGTACAGTGAAAGACCAAACATTCACAGAAGGAAAAAGGAAAAGGAAAAGAGAATAAAAGCAAAAGCTGTTCCTTCTCTATTTTCCAATTTCCATACACCCCTTAGATTTGCTTTTGACCCCTTCCTTTCTCTCTCTTTTCCTCAGTAGAAGAGGAGTTTTCACTTCCTATTTTTTCTCTTCTTTGCTCTACACATCTTGACAAGTTTAATTTTTATTTTTGCATTTTTTCTCATATTTTATTTGGTGGGTTTCCCTGCTAGATCGATCTTGGCTTTGTCCTATTCTTGTAATGCAATCATTTGAAGTTGTTAACTGCTTCTTAACAGATCAATATCTAATGGGTTTCCATTAGATTTTCAGGGTTTTTGCTTAGTGCAGTTTCCTTCTGAGGAGTTTGTTGTGCAAAATTGAGTCTTTGAAGGGAAGAATTGGGATTACAGATTTATAGTAAATCGAGAAACTTTGGGATTTTTTGTTGGACCCAATTATTTATTTTAGAATACTATATATTGGAAATGATGTCGATGTTGGTGAGTATGGTGTGATTGATGAGTGAGGAGTCACTATTTGTTGTTTGTTGAGTGTATAGCTAGATTGTTATGGTCCCCTCCATTAGGTTTGGCAGATAAGCCCACTGGGACCTTTTGATTTACTTTATTGGAGTAGAAGAAAAAAAAAGTTAGCTTTTTGATTCAATTATTAGAAACTTGATTGTGTTGTTAGAGCTTTACTTTAAAGAAATTTGCTCAGAAGAATGGCTCAGAGAGTTAAAGGTGCGCCATCCCTTCAGTCCATCAAATCACTGCCAGTGGGATATGCATTTGATTTGAAGAAGTCTGAGACTGTGAATGCGGCCAATCATAGAATGGCATCCAATACTGTCTCCAAGAATGGGGAATTGTCGAATGAGGTTAACGGTAATGCTGATGGGTATAATGATGAATCCCCTTATAGTAGATTGAACTTTTCTGTTGAGGAAAGCCCGTCTAGTGGTGATGATGATCTGAGCGCCGATGCATTCGCCTCATCTCATGTAGAATCAAAATGGAGTGACACCACGTCTTATGTGACAAAGAAGGTATTGGATAATCTTTTTTAATGAATTGTGCTTGGTTTGTCGGTATCGTCTGTATGCAAACTTCTAGATTTGAATTTCTGTTTGTCTGTTGGTTGCTTGATTGAATTTTAGATAAGCCATCTTTGCAATCATATTCAGTTCAATGCCTTCAGCTTATAATATTGTTGGTTTAATCTGGTAAACTACTTGATGAAAGTCACTTATGGTGCTCGGCTTGTACACCCTGCTGTGATTTGTGGGAGTGGTTGAGAGCTTAGGAAGCTGACACTTAGCCTGCACATTTTGAGTTATCAGTAGCTTCATGGCTCATCGTCTGGATTGGATTTTAAACTCTGCAGGGAGGACAACTTACACATCATTTCTTTCAGGAAAATGATAAGCTAGTTTTAGTATTAAAAACTAAAACCAATTATCTTTATTTAGATGTAGGTTTGTAAGTTCTGCCCTGTAAGATCTTGGAAGAAATTTTCTGGAATGTCGAGAATAGGCAGTGATATATTCAAAGTAAATAGAATTCTGGAAGCTAATTATATCATTCTCGATTCATAAAAATATGAAGAACAGGTTATTTTAGTATTCAGTCTTTTTGCTAGGATATTGAGACAATTAACGTGATGTAGGCCACAAATCAGCACTGGATCATCTCGTTTATTGTGTTGTCACTCTTCTCTGCTCTGTTGCTTTTGCTCGGAACTGAGTGTGGTGCTTCGGTGGATAGTAGTTTTAGCTACTTTTTCGAAACATGAAGAGGCATCATTGTACAGTTTTCGGTAGTTCACATTTTATCTGTTTATTTATCTATTGCTTGTAAATTTTACTATAGCTGTTCGAACAAATCAATTTTCTCCCCCTTTTAAACTAATCCGGAAGAATCTCCTTTTTGGGGTGAAAACCTTTCCCACAATGGAGTTAGTGTATATTTCAAATTGTTATCTTACCTAAAGAAATTTAGGAAATTCTGGAAAGAATGTTTCTAGTGCCTATCTTAAATACTCAAAGCTTACCATTCTGTAGTAAGTTCATGTTTTACCTATGGACTCCTATCATTTGATTGGGATGCAGTATTATTTTGTAAACTAGGCTGTCATGACATGGGTAGTACTTAATCCACTCAAAAGAAATGGTGGATAAATGCTCCTTGAAGAATGTTGCCTTTTCAAATCTTATACAACCGCATAGTTGTTCATTACGAAAGAAACAGTAGTGTGGATGAACAATGGAAACATCCTTTGTAATTAAGGAGGTGTTCCATACAATGGATGATTCACCACAAAGGAATGAAAATCTAGAGGAATTAGTAGCATTTTCTTCATGTATGTTGTCTTATAATTTGAAAATTTTCTCTGATTCCAAGCTTGATCCATACTTTGAAGGAAGCATCCAGAGAGCTTGTTTTTTCTTTTCCAGTATCCGGAGAAGAAAATGCTTTATGAACAATGAGATATAACCTTTTTGTGACTAAGGGTGGTGTTTCCCACTATGGATGACTCACCAAGAAATGGAATTTTATAAGGGATCGTGACATCCTCTCCAATATGTTGCCTGTTAAAGGAAGACATTTTCTTTTATCTGCTAGCATGAAACGAAGTCCCCAGAGATGCTTTGTTAATCTTCATAATCTGGACAAACAAGAATGCTTTATCAGCAACCATCCTTTCTGTTCCCAAGGCGATGACCTAGAGGTTGAGGTATGGGAGTATCAATCTGATGATGGGTTCAAATCCCAGCGACAACACTTGGTGTGAGTTCATCTTCTTCAGCCTCTATGAGCAAGATCCTTAACAACCTGTGCTTGGGGCTGGGTAGGTTGTCCAGTGGACTAGTTGAGGTGCATACGAGTTGGCCCAGACACCATTGATATCTCAACCTTTGTACTAGGATTTGGTTAAGCTACTAGACTGAAAACTGGCCTGCTTTTGTTGGTAATTTTTTTTTTGGTAAACATTGTCTTAAATAGGAATGTCTTTCTGGAGTTTCTCTTCCGTGTACAGTTAGAAGATGATCAACTTACTATACAGTGTGGAATAATCTAGTTAAGTACTTCAAAAAAAAATCTAGTTAAGTTTCAGCACACAGAGGTTACCTATTCCTCTTTTTGTGGGATGGAGTATGTATTTTCCATTATGTGAATAGCAGATGTATCAAACATAATGCATGCTGCATCTTTTTTTATTAGATAGAAGACTATCTCCCTTGTTTCTCATTATGCAATTGGCTTGTGAATTATGAGAGATGCATCTGCTTCTGAGAAAGGCTAGGTGATTTGAAAGTCTGTCTATGTGGTTACGAAGGAGTATGTGATACATGTTGATTGGTCCTTGCTCACTAAAGGGATACAATTTGTGAGTACAGTAGAATGTCTGTAGTAAACCAATTGATTTGGGAATATCGTGACAGGACTATAGAACTTCTGAAGGAAAATCTGGGACTTTAACTTTTCAATAATTTCTGATATTGAGTGATTGGAGTATTTCTTCTGGTGTACAAATTTGTGGTTATGCTCTTAGAGAAGTCTCTAGTTATAGTAACTCGCGTGTGCTCCTGTTTCTAAAAATTTCTTGCTTAAATACCCTCTTCAGAGTTCCAGTAGAATTGGTATTTGCCTAGTAATTTAAAGGCCATACAAATGGATGGATTCGTGAACAAAACAAGTTATCTTTTTCGGAGTTTGTTGAAGACATTATAAAATAAATAATAGTGTCACGTAACAGTTTAAGCTTTTAAATGAGTTAGTAGCATATTGCAATTTTCAACATGGTACCACAACAGGCATAGGTCCTGTTTTCAAGTCTCACCGCTACCTATTATTAGAAAGAATTTCCCCATTCTTAGCTCGTGAAAAAGAATCAAGCCCGCACTTGAGGGGGCGTGTTGGAGACATGATTAAATTAATAAAAGTGTTCCCTTTCTAACAACCTAAGTTTTTAGATGAGTTGGTCACATACTTCAACACAGTTTCAACTCCTGGAAAGTTGTTGAATGATCCGAAGTAGCTTTTGGAAGGACTCTAGAGACTTGAATTTTGTGGGGAGGGGAACAAAAGAATAGGAGAAGTTAGCACCCATTCATGAAGCTCGCAAACATAGAGGTAGTTTTTTGATTTTGTGATGCTGCACCTAAGTTAAACTTGCATCTCACTGTTTCTATGCTACCTGTAAATTTGGACACAATATAACCAGTTACAGGGGTTTCGTTAATCTGGATATATCCAGATTATTTTATTGGTTCTTGACAAGTGCTATATGGTGCTGGATCTTGTGAGATGGCTGGTGGCTAATTATTTACAGGATCTTTGTTGGAGTAGCTTTGGCAAAAGGCAAAAGATGGCCTAATTCATCTCATATGTGGACAGCTTTTGAAAAATTCTTAATTTGAAATAATCAATGACAGCCTTCAAATTGTTGTTCTTGCATGTTTGAATACAAGTTGTTTTGATTTTATGTTGGATTTGAGTTGCAATGTAATACAAGTAATGTTCAACATGTGCAAGTATTACATTTACAATGATTTCAAACATGATAATCTGCCCCTCATATTTTATGTGTGGTGTTTGTTGATGAGATCTTTTCTACGGGCTTGTAATCATATATGCTGGTTTGACTGCACAAACATATTCCCCTTTTTTCAGTGATTTTCTTACAGTCTTTTTTTGAACTTTTGATGTTGACTTGTTGCAGAAGCTTCATTCATGGTTTCAACAAGCTGATGGGAGCTGGGAGCTGGCAACATTCATTTCGAAATCTGGAAATGAAGTTGTCATATCATTGTTTGAAGGAAAAGTAAGGCAGTTTGCTAAGATTCTTTCATCTTTTTGCTTACAGAGCTTTCTGATAAAACAAACAAACTGTTTCGGCAGTTCTCTAGTCAATCTGTTCGAAAAGTTGAAAAGAAGAGATGCCTTAGAAAACAAAAAGAAGTATGCTTATTTCTATATCACCCATCTGTCCGCTCTCATTCTCATTTCTTCATGGCCTCTGTTCACCTTACCCTTGTCCTGCTCCAACCTGTACCCCCATTTTTCTCCTTCCCCAGATTCCAAGTCCCTTCAACACTTCTTCCTAACCCAAGGGCTCTATATTTTACCTGTTTGACTTTCTTGAAGTTCTTGTTCCAAGTTTGTTTTACAAACACATCTCATTCATCTTTAAATTAAAAGACTTTTCATGCTTACTGAAGGTTCAAGTTTATGGTTTAATCTCATGCCTCGTTTGTTCTTGGTCTAAGCAGGTCTTAAAAGTTAAAGCTGATGATTTAATACCTGCAAATCCTGATATTCTTGATGGTGTGGATGATCTTATGCAATTGAGTTATCTAAATGAGCCATCAGTACTGTACAATCTTCAGTACAGATACAACAGAGATATGATTTATGTATGCACAAATTTCCCTAATTGAATTGTAGTTCACTTTTTCTGTAGCTTTCTTATTCTTATGCCTTTTTATTTCTTATCCTCTTCACCTCTTTTAGACAAAAGCTGGTCCAGTTCTTGTTGCTGTGAATCCTTTTAAGAAAGTTGCATTGTATGGCAATGAGTACATTGAAGCGTATAAACGTAAATCTGTTGAGAGCCCACATGTATATGCCATCACAGATATGGCAATAAGAGAAATGGTTCGAGGTACTAAATTTATGTATATCCAGTAATAATGATTGAGGCTGAACAACGTTTCTGGCAATCATGATAATTCTTACATAGTTCTCTTTTTGCTGCAGATGAAGTTAATCAGTCTATCATTATAAGGTCAGGGAGCTAAATTCCTTTTAGTTTTCATTTTGTTTGTTCTCTTCTAATATCCACTTTCTTCTCTTATCTCCAGAGCTGAATCTCTCTAACTAATATGCACTACTTTAACCTTTTTTTTTATTTTAAAAATGTGTTATTTGTCCCATCACTTTATTGCCCCACTTGGGTCATAAGCCCATGTTGTTGAGCTCGGCATGTACTGCTTTTACTTTCTGGTCCGTTCATGCACTTGTGACAAGGAGAGAAGTTATCTCAAAAGACTTTAAGTCTCTCCTAATCCATTTGAAATTAAATAGGTATAGAACCACATTGACGTTATCAAAAGAATAGAACCACATTGGAAGCAAGGAATCCATAAAGGCGAACCAACTATTTTGAAATGTTGTATCGTTTTACGTGCTTATTGTTTCTCTTGCTTCCACTGATATTAATCTGACTCAAGCTATTGTATGAACATTTATATACAGACTTTCTAAAAAGTTATCATTTATAATAGCTGGTCGGAGAACAAATAGGGGACTGATCTTGTTTACCAGACATGATTAGTTAGATGTGAATCCAGAAAGTACGCTATCTAAATACAAGTACAAGAAGCAGGAAGGACATAATCTTTGAAGGAAGATAATCTGTGACATTGCTATCTTTTCTGTAACGAGAGGGAGGAAAATACTAAACTGCTTTCTCACATTTCAATGGGCAGCAGACGGTTGGTGTATGTATGCCTTTTGATTTGGGGTGTGTCAGCAGTTGATGCCCAAAAAAAGTAAACTTGTTTTCTAGGGAAGGTTTAGCTAAAGGCTGGAAATGATAGTGGGGGAAGCTTTCTAAATATATGCGATTTTCCATAATAACACAGTTTCAAAGTGTAAGAGGGCAACACATGATATGTGGATAAGGCGCATGTTATGGGTTCGAAACTTGCCGCAGACAAAAGCTTGGTATTTAATTGGAGAAAGTTAGAGGGGCTGATCCATTATTCACCTTTATTTGAACTGTGGGCCATTAGCCTCGGGGATTTCTCGGTGATACAAACATGGCAAGGACATTTCATAGAAGTCGACAATTTCTGTGACTGCTGTCTTTTCCATATCAAAGGGGAGGAAAATGCTAGCCATGTTTTACTGTACTGCGAATGGTATTGGTGGTTGTATGCTGTCAAAATATAATTATTCCTCTTTTGCTAGGGAAGGTTTGGATAAATCCAGGAAATGATAGTGCGGTAATCAGGTCCTATTTAAAATGTTAGTCTCATCAAAATAAGTCAGTTTTAAAATGCATGTTTTCGTACATATGGTTAGAGAGAAAGAGAACTCTTCAACAGGAAGTAAAGGCCCTTTTTAAGGCCTGGATTGTCTGAACTTCCCTTTTGATTGGTTTTAATGAGAAGTTACCTACTGAGTCCTATATTTTTCTGAATTTTCTGAAGGAACTTAAAATTGTACAGCCCCCCATTTTTGCTTAAAGAAGCAGAAGTTAAATGCTGAAGAACTAAGTGCTGCCGCCCTCTTCTCTTTGATTATAATTGTTTCACTACATATTATATATCACTAGGTGCAGTCTCTTTTTTTTTCTTCTTAATACTACTGTTTCATTACATATTATATAGTGAATGATAGTATCAAGATATGGAAAATGTGGTGATCCATATGCACCTTGGCATAAATAATATCACTAAAGCTATTCTTTTTCAGAAAAAAGAAATACTAATAAGGAGATTACTTTTGGTAAACAAAGAGGGGAAAGTAAATGGTTAGTTGGGTAATTTGGTATTCTCGCTTGGTGGCTTACATGAAGGCATGCATTCTTATAGTTTAGGCTGATTGCCATTTTCTAGTGTGCTTATTTCCTGCTAGCTGTAGTTGGACTAATATACACTCTTTTGTTTCAACATCTTTCCAATAATTGCCTGATCTATACTCCGACTGTTAGTTATTTTTGAAACTGTCTCCGACTAGTAGTTATATCGACAATACTCCTTGATTATTACAGATGATCCTCTTTGGTTTCCTTTAATGCATGTGATATATCTTGATTCTTAAGAATTTTGTTAGTAGTAATTTATTGCATTAAGCCATCTTAGATATCTGTATCCTATAATAATCATTGATTTGTTCATTCTCAGTGGGGAAAGCGGAGCTGGCAAAACTGAAACAGCAAAGATAGCAATGCAATACTTGGCTGCCCTTGGAGGTGGTAGTGGAATAGAGGATGAGATTCTGAAAACAAATCCGATTTTAGAAGCCTTTGGTAATGCTAAAACTTTAAGAAATGACAACTCAAGTCGATTTGTAAGTAGTTTTTTTATAACTGGAACTAGATTTTGACTTTGTAATCATATTTCAAGATTTCTGTTCCAAGTATTTGAGAAACTGTTAACAATTTTTTGACAGGGGAAGCTTATTGAGATTCACTTTAGTGAGACGGGAAAAATATCAGGGGCTAATATTCAAACATGTAAGACAGCAATCTGAATGAGTTCATTGAAATGAAATTTTTTATAGGAAAGCCAAATCAAGTGGCTGACATGTATTTGTACTTTTCCTTTGACTGCTGGCATGGTTTCTTGATCCTCACAGTTTTACTTGAAAAGGTACTTTTCCCTTCGAATTGCCTTGATCAACAGCAAATCTTATTATTATTATTTTTTTGTAATATAAACTTAATGAATACGTTTTATGGAACAGTCCAGAGTGGTTCAATGTAGCGAGGGAGAAAGGTCATATCATATATTTTATCAGCTCTGTGCAGGAGCTCCAGGGGCTCTCAAAGGTATGAACTGATAAATATATACTAGGGTGAGATTTTCATTGTATGACCTCTCAATACATCTTCTTTAGATGTTTTTCCTTTAAGATGCGTCTGTTATATGTTTGCTCCATACTTTTGGTTGACCCTTCCATTGTTTATAGTAAATCTCATAGAAACCGTTAATTAGTTGTGGATTATCTTCAGAGGAAGATAGTTCACCTTAGTTGCAATGCGCATTGGTAATCCTTATTTTGGTTTCCCCGTCCTCCTTACAATCCTTTCCTGAAAAATGTGTATTTGCTTGAAATGAGGATTGAAGTTTAGCACATGCAAATGCAGCTTCATATCAATATATGAGAGGTTTTGGACAAGAATTGTATGTACAAAGTAGGTACAGCTCAAGAAAAATTGAAGTTGGATTGAATGATAGTATGTGCTATATTTATAGTGGTTGCTGATCAGTACCATGCGTAATATAAACTTAAATCCGAGTGCTTGTTTTGAAGTTACAAGTTATTACTATATTTGTCACTCTTAGGTTTTTATTTTCATCTCTCTTTGTGCCTCATCTGTAGAGAAATTAAATTTGAAGGATGTGCGTGAGTATAACTATCTGAGACAAAGCAATTGCCACTCAATTTCTGGGGTTGATGATGCTGAACAATTTCGTATTGTAATGGTAATATTCTTCTAGTCTTGCAAGTCAAGTTTGATCTTTATTCCACCAAAAAATGATTTCACTTTTATCTTTAGGCAATTGACTTTTGATCTTGTTTGTTTCTTTAGAACTTGTTGAGAAGCTAAATACGGTGTTTTATTTTAGGAAGCACTCGATGTTGTCCATATCAGCAAGGAGGATCAAGAAAGTGTTTTTTCGATGCTAGCTGCAGTTTTATGGCTTGGAAATATCTCTTTTATAGCTGTGGATAATGAAAACCATGCTGAGCCAGTTGTGGATGAAGGTAATTTGGAAAGTAAATAGATAATCACTTCAGCTATTTGTGGCCTTTCCAATTCCTGGTAGGCGGTAGTTTTTTTTCTTTTGGGTAATGTCTGTTAGGGTTGTTTGCAACTATTTCCTTCTGTCACTCTTACTGTCACTTGGCCACCTTCCTTTCTCTTTTTTTGATAAATAACACTTTGGCTGACTCAAGTTGAATTTTGTAGTTAACTATGCGACATGTAAGAAAAGTAAAAAATTTGATAAATCACAGTCACATAGGCATTGCTCTTTGGATGTAATGTAATATTGTGATACTGGAACCAACTTTTAGACTTTGCATAACCACTTTAGAATCCTAAGGCATTATCTACTATTTTGTTCCTAAGCTACATAAAACGCTAGTTTTCAACTTCTATTTGTATAGCCATTTGCAGAGAACATCTAGTTCCAAGTTTGGATAAAAGAGGACAATTGCAATAGGTTGACAACTAGTTTCAAAATTATCAGATTATGAATCATCATCATAGTAAATGGATATTGAATCTAGAGGAAAGCTCAATGATCTACAATGGAATCAATTCCCCTTAGTTATTCAACATAACAAAATGAAAAAAAAAGAAAAGAAAGAATATGAACATATAACCAAAACCTTAAGGCTGTTGGTGGAATGACCCATCTCCCAGTATTTACCTCTTTGGATGCCTTTTACACCAGATGTTGAGCATTATATATCTCAATTTGAATTTGAATGCTGCAAGGATGGGCTCACCAATAGTTGGTTCCAATATCATGTGAAAAAAATTGAGTGTCAACAAAAGTGGATTAGTCTTACTGGTATAAATACTTAGGGTGTCATTTTATGCCTGTGGGACCTGTAATTCAACAAAAGGATTTATACGAGCAAAACCAACTTGTGACATATTTAGTTGTTGCACTTGCATTAAGTCTATGTTCTGGAAGAGTCTGTCTAGACTAATTAAAGCTTTGTAAGGAGGGTATGCCTAATATAATTAGAGTAGAATGGCTATAGAAGTTTCATGTAGCTAACTTCAACTAATTTGAGATTAAGATGCTGGTGATTTATATTGTATCTCTATCTAAAGTATGTTAGGAGAATCTTCTTATCTTTGTCAGTTAAAACTGTCTAGTTGCCGAAGAAACTACAACCGTTTCACGTTTTATTGTTGACTCTTTGATGTTATTATTTGATGTCTAATTCTGTAGGGCTAACAACTGTTTCCACTTTAATCGGGTGTGGTGTGGACGAGCTAAAACTAGCTTTATCAACTCGAAAAATGAGAGTAAGAAATGATGATATTGTCCAAAAGCTAACACTATCTCAGGTAATGATTTATTATATGGCCTGCTGAAAGCTAGTTAGTTGCATTTGGCCGAATGGACCATTTAAGAAGTTCTTGAACAATTGATTTTTCTGTCAATTTGTTAGGCTACTGACACAAGAGATGCATTAGCAAAGTCAATCTATTCTTGTCTATTTGACTGGCTCGTTGAACAAATAAACAAGTCACTTGCAGTGGGCAAACGTCGAACTGGAAGATCTATCAGCATTCTTGATATTTATGGTTTTGAATCATTCGAGGTATTGGGTTTATAATGCTTGGTTCATTCATCTTTCTTTTATTTCTAATTATGCGGACTTCGATTTCCTTTTCAGAGAAACAGCTTTGAGCAGTTCTGCATTAATTATGCCAATGAAAGATTGCAACAACACTTTAACCGTCACTTGTTCAAGTTGGAACAGGAGGTGATGACCCTTTCACTGAACCCTTTTAGAAACTGATGCCTTGTATGAATATATTTGCACCTGATATTCGGACTTTCAATGTCATGATACTTGTGGAATAAGTATTTTCACTTGAGGCACATGTCATTTTTTGTTTTCTTTTCTTCCCCCGATGATTTTGATTGAATCCGTGCAACCATGTAGAGAATGCAAAGTCTTTTTCTTTAGGGTAAAAACATGTGAGAACAACGGAGAAAAACTCTCAGCGTGCTTATTGGGGAAAGGAGAATGTTCTGGAGTAGCTATAGTTTTAATTTAATGTCAAATTACTAGAGATTGCATATTTCTTGAATTCTTTGATTTTTCTAGGTTCTCTTTTACACTTATAAGATTGTTGTTGGGAGAAAAGTGGGGGAGGTGGAATAGGTTTGTTGTATTCTGCTAGCTGTGGTTGGATAAAGTTGATTTCCTAATGGTTTCCATTATCATATGCTAGTCCGTTGCTATTAACATACAATATTACTCTTTATGTCCCAAATTATGTAGCAGAATTTCCTTTTTAGTCCGTCCCAAAAAGAATGACACCTTTCTGTATTTAGAAACAATGTAACTTTAAAATTTCATTTTACGCTTAATGAGATGATTAATAGCTACACAAACGTCTATAACTTACAGTCAAACCTCTCTATAACAGCCATTCGTTATAACAACATTTCACTATAACGACCTGATTTTCTCCAGAACCGTTTTTTCATGTTATATTTTACTTCTCTATAACAACATTCTACCTATAACAACAGTGACGTTTATTATAGTGGTACACTCTTGTAAAATTATCCTTTTATAACAGTCATTCTCAAATATTATGCGATAATATTCTGTAAGAAATATATTATGTGTAAATAAATATTAAAATATTTATGGTAATCATCATTAATGTTATGCACATAGTAAATCAAGTACGAATATATAAAAGGAAAATATTATATTAAAATAGTATCCACCAGTTATGGTCGTAACTTCACGAGGTAAGGCTACTAATATTTATCTTTTTTTATGTTCACGCTCTTTCTATATTTTTTGTCAAATTAGTTAACAAAACAGTCCTTTATTTTGGTACACAAAATTATTAAACTAAGTAGATGGCATTAACCTGATTACAAAATTATTCAATTCCTTTTTTTTAAGTGATCATTCAATTAAGTTTAAATGCATATGTTCCTTCATTTTTAATTCTTTATCAGTACGGTACAACTAGTTATGGATTTGTTAGTAATGTATTGGTATTTTCAAATTTTAATTAATGAAATATGAAAAGCAATTGAGCTTTTAAATTTAACAAGTATTTTGTTTTCATTTATAACATAAAAAGTACAGAAAAATTATTTTTGCATACTTTTACTTATAACAGCTAAATGAGATTTAAATGTTAAATGCTATTATATATATATAGTAGCACCTCATTATAGCAGCCATAAAATTTTCAGACAAACGCTGCCACTATAGAGAGGTTTGACTGTATTTTAGACCACAAGCTTCAAAGTCTTTTCATTTTTAAGTTATGTGCCTAGTTAAACAATGCCACATAAAATGAGATGGAGGGAGTAGTATATTTCAGCTCTTATTATATGCCTATTTTGACGTGTAAGACTTCATATGGTGAATTATTAGATCAAGTAGTTTCATAAATTATACTCTCTCTATCCCCAATTTATATGATACACTTTCCGTTTTAGTCTATCCAATAAATAATGACACCCTTTTCTGTTTAGAATAATTTAAACTTTAAAATTCCCATGTTATCCTCAACGTGATGATTTGTAGCCATATAAATGTCTATGGCTTGGTTTAGACCACAAATTTCAAAAAGTATTTCTTTCTTAAATTCTGTCTCCAGTCAACAGTGCCACAAAATAAGGGACAGAGGGAGTACTTATTTTTACAGCAGGAGACCATGTAATACTTATTTAGAATCCATTTCCATGTATGGTTAAGAATTTTAAACTATTTTTCAAACATCTAAAAGATGTAGAATAAATATACTGCTTTATAGTTCTACTTTTTGACCAGATAATAACAACCAATTTCTTTTTAGAATAACATGATGCACCTTTTCAACTTCCTTTTTTAATAAATGTCCCAAGAGGAATTATTACTTAATTAATGTGAAAAAATGAACAGCAGTTAAGGTGGTACAATATAAGCCTGAGTGAGCATCATGCAGCCTCTTAAAAGTCGGATCAAGAAATCTTTTTTTCTGTTCACAATGGTGCTGCTTCCTAATTATTAAAATGTCTATTAGCTATTCTGGCCAATAAGAGCATTCCATAGCAGCTTCCTGTTATTGGAAGGAATGACAGATGATAATTCTCCTGGCGAAGTTAACCTAATTGAGTTTTACAAAATGATGTGAAAGAAGTTTCTTTTCATTTTATCAAGCACAATCTTTATCTATAGTAGCTATGAAGTTGGAATCTTTTTCTTCATGGGTTTTTGGATTTTAGTTCTCAAGTATAGAAGACTTTACTCTCCTAGGTATCTTGATTCAGTGAACCACAGTGAAGGTAGTCTAGTTTCGTCCGTCTTCCATCTTCTATCTTTTTATCACTTTGCAGGAGGAAGCTTTTAGTTTTACTGTTTGTTTGTATTATTAAAGAATGTGAATCTTAAGCATCGGAAGAAGGGTTCGAGAAAATAAGAGAAGAAACTTATCAAAGACTTAAAGAATACAAGACACACCTATTTATAGGTGTTAGATACAAACATATGTCTAATGTTTGATGAAATCTTACGCGAGAACATATTTCATTCTTCCTAATGCCAACACTTACTATTCTGACCTTTATAATTAAAAAGTATTGTAACACACCTCTCCAAAATAAAAGTGGGAAAACCACATCGAGTTTGTTTATATTGAAAAATATGAAGTAAATAAAGATAAAAAACATGTCCGGGAAGTTGCCAAAAAATCTCTGCCCCTTGCATCTTGCACGAGAAGTTCCTAATGGAATAATGGTTGGAGAGATGCATGTTGCCTTGGGGAAATGTAACCGAAAGGAGGCATGGTGCCACCAGAACGGTCATAAGGGAAGGCCATGATGCAGGTGGAATGGTCACCCGGAAAGGGGCTGGCGCTATCGTTATGGTCAGTATAAAGAGACTGAACACTTAAGAATAGTCACTGAAAATCGGCATAGCGCCGTCAAATCAGTCACCTGAAAGAGGCATTTTGAAATTGAATGATTGCAGGAAAAAAAAAAGCAATGTCGCTGGAAGTCCAAGTGGTTGGAAGAGGTGCTAGAGCGGTCACTAGAAAGACACATGCTACTAGAGCAGTCACCAGCAAGAAACACAGTGCCACTGGCCAAAGTGGCCATTGAGAAAGAAAGGAAAGAAGGGAACACTTTGCTGAGCAGACAACAAAAGAACACTGGTAGGCGAAAGTGCTGAAGTTACTTTTGACTTCAAACCAAAACTGCAGAGACATCGATACGATGTTAGAAGATAAGACTATATCAAAGACTTAATGATTTGATGCTAAGTTGCTTCACTTTCAGTGCTAAACCCATGTCGACACGATGTGGGTATCTGGTCAATTGATTTTGGATACTTTGACCAAAATCGACGGAGAAATTCGAGATCAGATACATTGATTTCCACTAATCAAAGCAAAAGATAAGGTGAAATTGAAGAAAATGAAATACCTTGTATATAGAAATTTATATGTCAGTCCTTTTCCTTATATCTCCTTATGAGATTCTCCTCTTGATCAATATTTTCTCCTCAGAATACCTTGTCAGTTTTCCACATAATATCTCATAGTTTAGACCTTTTCTTTTTCTGAAAACCATGGTGTCCAGGTTATCTTAATTCCATGGGATACCTGCCACCTCCCATCACTACTAATAATTTAGACATATTTTTACAAATCTATTTTTAGCCGAATTCCCGTATTTGTATCATTTCCTGGATGTACCCTGTGTCTTAAAATTTAGATCATGAAAGATCTGACCTCTAGATCCGCACCCATATCGGACACCCTCACCCGAGTCCGAGCAAGTTAGATTTGATGTAAGGTACACCAATTTTAGGTGATAAAATACAAGATACATGTGTTTGTTCAATATGGAGAATCTCTCACATAAGAACACTACTCGACTCAACATGCTTTCATTTACACTGAATATTCTAAGAAAGATTAGAATAAACACTTGCATTGATAATCGTATGAGCAGCCACATCAGTAGGCGGTTGCCACTTGAATTTACCCAAAAGTCTGCCCATGCAGAAACCACTGCCCTGGGATGAAACACATCAAAGACTGCCCATGATCTCATGATACCCCAAATGCAGACCCTCTGTTATAAGTACTTTGGGACTTATCCCAAATATCTTTACATGTTTGGGGATAACAAAAGCATTCTTGAGATATATGGATAAGCTTATTATTCCCTTTAATTTGGTCTTCACGGTGTACTCATTTTGTGGATCTTAGAAGTTGCTAATTTTCGATTGCTCTCCTGTTTCTCTGTTTCTTTTTTTTTTTTTTTGACTTTGACTCTGTTACTTCCTCTTTTCTGTCTTCTTGTGCAATGTTCGGACCAAGTTTTTAGCACTTCTGTCATCCTTTCTAAAAGATATTATGAAAGGAAGCTCCAAGTTTGTAAATCTTCCGACCTCTCATTTTTGAACCCTGATGAGTTAGTAGTTCCTCTCATGTAGAGGATGGGATGGAGAAAGCTTTAGTTTGATGCTGACTTGTGTTCTTCAAAGTGAGTATCCAAAATGGTATTAGCATCATATTATTCCAATCCTGAGTTTGATTCTTCTTCCTGAGGTGATAATCTCCCATCTTGCTGGACACCCTTATCCACATTTGCTTTCTTTTTTTGCATCATATGATTTCCACCTTTGATTTAGCACAGCTACAAAAATGCCATCTCCTCTCTTCTTGCACCATTATTTTTATCCCAAAATAAGTTTTTATACTGAATAATTAAACGGGTTGTCATGTTCACCAGATACTAGTGAGAACAGTTATAATATTGTGAATGAGAGTGTTGTTCTCAATCTCCTTTTTGAATCTCAGATTGATTAGCAGAAGCAGGCCTGTTTAATGGTTTACAGAGAGTTTGTGGGAAAACGTGTGTTTTACTTGATTATACTTTCTCCTGTCTGGTTTGGAATGTAATTTTGATGGAAAAATGTCATTTTTTCTTGAAAACACGTGATCAATTTTATTATTGTTGTTGGTTACCTTTATTTTTCTTTAGTTCTTTGTTAATTTACTAAAGATATACAGTAAATTCGCTCCAAGCATTTTATTTGTCACAGCATTTTCTCAAAGTAGTAATTAAATAAATAATTGTCACACCAACATGCCAACTTCAAGGGGGTTTGTTTAATTTGATTCTACCTGCCTCGGATGGATCTTCTAATTTTTCTTCTACCTATTTAAGGCTTATTTAGCGTGTTGATCATTTATAACAAAAATACTGATTTCCTATCTATTAGCTGTTGGCCTTAGAATTCTCGAAGCTTATGGTGGAATAAAGATAGTTTGGTGTTAAACATAAATACAGTTTGCTAATCCACCAAGCAGAATTAGGTGGCATCACTTTTCTGACATTCATGGCACTGCATTTGCCAATTAGGCAACTAGAAGGATGCTTGTGGCTGTGGTTTAGTCAGTCCAGGAGCTTTAGTTTATTTTATTTGTATATGGCCATATTTAGCTCTTCATTAACAGCTGACTTTCTTTCCAGGAGTATATTCAGGATGGCATTGATTGGACTAAAGTTGATTTTGATGACAACCAAGATTGTCTAAATCTGTTTGAGAAGGTTTGTATGCGCAGTCTCTTAAATAAGTCTAACTGTCCTTAGCCATTTAAATTGTTTTCTTTTACTTTCTTTAGCGAATCTTAGGAATTCTCATAAAACATTTTATGTGGTCACATTTGTTAAAGCATGTTATTTCCCAAGTGTTGTTCTTGGTATTACATTAGCCTGAAATATGAAGTAAAATGCCTATGCTGATAGAGGAACCAAGTCGCCAAATTGGAGCTCTTCCATGTCTAGTGTTTCTTGAAGTATATAGTTGGTTCAGCTGAACTTCAGCGTATTGAAAGTTCTCGTTTCTCTTTTATGCAGAAACCACTGGGTTTGTTATCTCTGTTAGACGAGGAGTCCACCTTTCCGAATGGCACAGACATGTCATTTGCCAACAAACTCAAGCAGCATCTAGATTCTAATCTTTGTTTCAGAGGGGAACGAGGGAAGGCTTTTACAGTAAGCCATTATGCAGGGGAGGTATGGTTGTTTATGACCTACTTGTTTTGTCCCATTTCACCCACTAACATCCCCGTCCCGCCAAATAACTTCTAGCTATCTAATGTTGTGATGTGAATGGTTTGTTTATGTTTACTTATTTCTACCGGGAAATATAATTCTTTGTTACCAGGTAACTTATGATACAACTGGATTTCTTGAGAAGAATCGTGATTTACTGCACTCCAATTCAATTCAGCTTCTATCTTCTTGCAAGTACCACCTTCCTCAAACATTTGCATCAAATATGCTTTCTCAATCTGAGAAGCCTGTTGTTGGCCCATTGTACAAATCTGGTGGAGCAGACTCCCAGAAATTAAGTGTTTCCACAAAATTCAAGGTAATTTTACATATCGAAAAGGATCTCCTTTGTCCTTACTAAGAAAAAGAAAAAACAAAAGTCAGGTTATTTGAAATCTGATGACATGCTTATATGGTCCAAATGCTACCACTGAAACAAAAAGATTGAGCTCTGGTATGGAAACATACTGGTGATCGCTTTCAAATTTAAGGAAACTCTGGAATTAACAAAATCGGCAATCCTGAGCCAAATCTTGTTTCTGAATAAAATAAAGGTTCAGATAAAAGAAAAGGATAGATGCAGACACTCATGGAACTATCAACAAATGAAGTTAAATGCATTGGTAGAGGAATTTTATAGATCGATACTTCAGAAAGAAAAAGTACCTCTTAGGTTTTCCGAAGTGAGATTGTGATAATTACAGCAAGTTTGGCGTCCCCAAATTAGTTAATCAAAATTGTGTCAAATGAAGCTGGGAATTACACTGACTTACTTCCTGCATTTGTCTTGCATAGACATTTACCTTTAGGGACCCCCATATGATAAATTTAAGCAGAAGTTGTAAGAAGGAAAAGAGAAGAAAAAGTGAGTGTAAAAGGATCACCAATGCAATGTATTATTGCTGTATCTACCCTCAGGTTCATTCCTATATATTTATACAAGTAAAATCACAGTCAAAGTACAGTTAAGGCTTTGCTAAGCTTGTTTTATATGTCACAGTTGAGTATCCAGGTAACGTAAATTATTCTTTGGTTGATTTATTGAAGTTTAAGAGTTATATTCAACAACCATATAATCCAGATAACTTATTGGAGGACTGGTGGTTTACAAGAGTTATTATATGAAAAAAATTATAATTGTTTGACTGTAGAAACTAACCAAAAAGGGA
>JACEIK010001094.1:193187-205431 GCA_018107945.1 Datura stramonium
TCTCATATCTCTACACACATGCCAAAGGGTCTTATGCTTGCCCATCCAGTCATGAGATGCAGGGGACTCTGAAAATTCATGTACTGTACTAGTGCTGTACCCACTCCTACTCATCTGCTCGTCTGAATGCTCCCCTTGGATACGACCCACTAATATCAGAACCACTCAAGCACAAGTCACTCATCTATGAATATTAATACACACACACACACACACACACACACACACACATACATATACATGCACACACTCAATCAACACACAACCGCTCATCTGGATGCTCCCGTCAAACATGAGCCTCTCATATCAATAATGGTGTATTACCCAAACATTACTAATATATACTAATATGTTCTCAAATCAGTCATCATACAAGATAAATCACAAGTACATATTGATTATCATGTTTGCACTTTAAAATCATGAATAATATTCACTGACTTAGACAATTCAGAACTTATTCGAATAGTACAACTAAGTCACAATATTCTCTATCACAATCAATGTCCGAAGACCAACCAAAGGTGCCCATCAAGTCACAAAGAATACAAGGCATTACACAAAGTCAAACTCTATACAGAACTGTAACCTATCTTAATCAAAGAATATGAATACACAAGCTACTCTGTGGGAGCTTTTCCCTTTCTCAACACCTCAGAATACTCAAAATCTTAAAACAAATAATAATACAAGAGTACTCTATTATCTACTCTTCAAATAATGGTCTTGGGAATTTAAACCTACCCAATTCTATCCATCATCACGATTTAATTCTTTACCCACGAGTTAATTTATCATGCTCTACTCCCACAATGATCATTCCAACATAGTTCATAAAGTTTCTACTCCTTAAACCCCTTTCAAGTAATTTTTTAATGCTAAAAATCCAAACATTACGTCATTCTAGGTCTCAAATTATCACCATTACAGACTAAAATAATCAATTCCATCTTATGAGTGTTAATTACTCACTTAGAAGCCTAGAAATCAAGAACTATCAATACACCATCAACTTGCCCTAACTGTCATAGTTCTGGGGTTCTTAGCTAGAATTCCACCATTAAGGATCATCTATTAATTCTAGGGTTTAATCCAGGATTAAAATATGGAATAATTAACAAGAAAATCTTAACTTACAAGAAGAAAATCATTCTTTCCTTTGAAAAACCGCTTCTGGACTCTCAAATTTCGTGCCTTAGAATAATAGGGTGAAAATCCTGAAATTCTGACTTAAACAGGCATTCTGTCTCGCGTCATCTACTATAGTAGTCACTTTCTTGCTGCAGTAGATCCGCTACAGTGATCAGGGTCTTGCTACAACAGACACCGACGATCTTCCCATGAACACTACAATGAGCACTCCGACCATTACGGTGATCTCACTGCAGCAGAAATTCCACCAGTGCAGCAGTGCTCTACTAATCAGCAGCTCGATAATTATGACACTTTACCATTTCCAAAACATAAGATTTTTATCCCCATTTCACAACACCCTCATAATATGTACCTAACTGTTACGCAATGCTACGAGTTCACTCGTAGTATCAGAATTCCCTACGGAGGTTTAGTTCACTAGGCCACCCCCTAACAGAACACAACACATGAAGATTTCAATCAATGCTAGTCACATTTTAGTTTTTAAGCCACTCTAATTTGGAGTTTTTACTAATTCAATTCTACTACGGGGACTCTAAAAGGTGTTAAGACCCCAATCATCCTATAATGAATGGAGGGATCATTACATAAACTGTATATAACCAAGTCTAACCACACTATGAAGATCGCCTAATGTGTTATAGAATTATGAAACATTTGATGTCTTTACTAGTATTTATCATATTTAGTCTTAGTATTATTTGTATGTGAATCTAATGTTGAAATGTTAGGTTATAGTTATTCGAGGAAAACTTAGCCAAAACAAGGAAAAAGTAGAAAAGGACCTAAATTTAAGCATGTGATGATCTATACATTTCATGTACCTTAGAGATAAAGTTGTCAACTAGTGGCCTAGAAACAGACCCACACACCATCATAAATCTCACATATTATGTTTGGTTGTGGATGAAAGGGATCACTATCTAATAGATTAAAATTTGAAGGTGTCAAGTTAAGACTGAAAAATAGGTGTCGCAAGTAGTATTCATGGACTGTAAAGGAAGTACAGTGGAATTGGGAAGCTGATCTATGGTGCCACCCACGAATCACATGTCTATTACATGGTCCATAAAGTCAAGAAGAAGAAATCTTCCAATGGCGTAGATCATCTAGTTTACCATCTATGGTTGTGATATATGTACCGTATATCAGTTTTATGGGCTATAGATGGGTTTAAGATGGAGTTTTAGGGAAATATTCATGACCATTTACAGAGAGTAGAAGAGGATCTATGGTCAATACATTGATTTTACAATCCATAAGTGATCCCCATGGGTTTTTCTTGTTAGATGGTTATACTGATTTTATGGTCCAATATAAATAATTTTTGTAGGATTTTGACTATCTCTTCCAGGATTGGGACACATGACTTAGATATTTGAACTTCATTTTTTATCATTTTTGAGGCATAATATTGGTTTCTTTTTATCGTTTCATCATTATTGTAGGCAACTACGAATTCTTTATTGCTTTACTTTGTATTTCAGAGTTATCAGTATCTAAATCTAATACTAAGATTGTAGACCCAAGATTGGTGTTTTGTTCATGGAATTTTTGTGGTAATATGTGATTATAGGGTTTCAATGTCTATTTATTTCTCATTCTTCTTTGTTGATTGGTAGTTGGAATCATTAACCTAAGTCAATTACTCTAGTTTTACTTGGAAAAGTAAATTAGAGTTTTAAAGGAATAAAGAGAAATAATTCGAAGCATTAACTCTTGTTTAATAGATTCTCTTAGGAATAAGTTTAATTTACATGGCATTAATCGATGGTTCTTCAATATAACTCTTGTGTATTTGGAAAGTTCATTAAATTATTCACTTGTTGAAAAATATTGAGTAGTAATTTAAAGATCATATGTGTATCTAGAATAACCCATTATTTTATGAAAACATAGGACGTCACATTCCATTAACCAGGAAAAAACCTTATCTCTTTAATCCAATTGTTTTACAAATCAAATGCAGTCTTTATTAGTTTAAAAGGCCAAACTCTTTCAACCTTTACAGAATTAAAATTAAGACCGTCAGTCAGATATTCATCTAATCAAGTAATATTTTCAATCCTATTCCATGCAGGGGCCTAGCCTAGTTGAGTTACTATATTTGACCATGATTACTTTACATTTTTTAGTATGTGCAGCTTGAGCGTATTATCAATTGTAGACATACAATATACGATGCAACGTGCATCTAAAATCTATCACGCATCATCCATGTGGTGTGGATGCATGATGTCAGCAATGTCCAACATTTTGTTCTATAGATGCTCAAATATATGTCTGGCATGTAGTCAAACAATGGATAAATCAAAGAGCCCTAGGTGAACGCTAAGCTCATGGTGACCGTCAGGGTATATGATAGTGTCGTATATGTACATAGAATGTTTAGAATTAGAATTTTATTTATTATAAAATTATTATTCATTATTCAATTTTTCAAATATATTACAAACTATATCTTGAATTACAAGAACTAAACCCTAATTATCTTAAAAACTTTTTTCAAGTCTTTTTGTTAGTAGCATGTTCGCCTAATTATCTTAAAGACTCAGTCAGGTGCATGTTAGCCTAGTTTCAGTCAAAATGTTAGAATACTCAGTGTCAGTCTGATAAGTTTGATTACAAAAAATTCCCGAGGTGTCAGTAGTACCTCCCAGTTATCAGAATCAGAGTCAGAACCCAGTTTTAATGGTTCACTAGGTGGTCATGACACTTCCAGAAAAGCAGCTCTTACCAGCCTTAGGACCCCAATTACAGATTACAGTTTGTTCTTTAGATGGTTATGACGCTTCCAGATAAGCAGCACTGACCAGACTTAGAACCTAGTTCTAGAATCCTGTCCGATAAGACTCTCAGGGTGCTTTCAGATAGGTATTCCTGACTAGTCGTGGGCACCAGTTTTGAGCTATCAACTTAGTATTCAGTCTAGGACTATCCGGTGGAGTAGGACTTAGCACCAAGTGGACCGGGGTTCCAGCGCACCTAGGTTCTCAAAACTACGTTGCCACCGTAGATTATAGTTTTATTAGCCTCATGGCCCCAGACTCTTGTGATCACCTAGTTCATACCTCTATACCCTGGCAAGGTATATTGGGTCCTACCGATTGGGTGTATACATTGTACTCCACGTCTATCTCACATGGTTATATCTCGTTTATAGACTCTCCCACTAATTAGATAAGTCTTAGTTTAGCCCAGTTCAGCTCAGTCTCAGCTTAGCTCAGTTCAGAACAGTTTCAGACTACTCAGTACAGTTATGAGTTTAGTATAGTCTTTCAGACTAGCATCCCATATTCAGAGCATGTCTTTGACCATTATATAGGGTCATTTAGACCATTTCAGTTAATTACGGTTATCTCAGCTTCAACAGTTTCAGTTGGTCATTGCATGTCTGTCAGTACAGTTACTTATTCCATTGTGTTATGTTTTCTCTCACTTACTCAATACATTCAAAGTACTGACACATACCTTTTATGTTGTATCATTTTATGATACAGTTGCAGGTTCTAAGACACAACACCGTTAGCCAACCTCGTTCAGACTTTCCCAACAACAACATTGGTGAGTCCTCATATTATGAGGACGAAGATTATTTCTTTCAATTCTGCTTCCTTTATTTAGATTTGGAGTTAGTTGGGGGCTTGTCCCAGCAACTCATCAGTTGTAGTGGCTTTCAAACATAGACATGATTTCAAACTTTTATCTAATTTTCAGTTGATTGTAAACTTTATGATTCAGCTTTATTTATCATAAATGTTTTATTGTAGTATTTTAAATCTTCCGTTAGTTATTCTTACTCAGAATGCCAGTGTATGATAAACCAGGGGTTGACTTGGGGTTACTTGTGACTCCAAGTACCATGTCTTGTCCAGTATGTAGACTTAGGGCGTGACAAACTTGATATCAGAGCACTAGGTTTAGAGTATCCTCAAATGTCAAGAACAGGTATCCCCTACCCAGAATTGATGACTTGTTCGACAAACTTCAGGGAGCCAACTATTTCTTTAAAATAGATCTCAAGTCGGGGTATCATCAGCTAAGAGTCAGAGAGTGTGACAAACCAAAAATAGCTTTTAAGACTTGGTATGGTCACTACGAGTTTGTAGTTATGTCCTTCGGAATAACAAATGCCCCTGCAGCCTTTATGGACTTGATGAAAAGAGTCTTCAAGCAGTATCTGGACATGTTCGTCATTGTATTTATAGACGACATTCTGGTATACTCCAGAAATGAGAAAGAGCATGCTAGTCACTTGAGGATAGTGCTTCAGACACTCGGAGATCGCCAGTTGTTCGCCAAGTTTAGCAAATGCGAATTCTAGTTAAAGTCCATGACTTTCCTGGGTCAGATGGTCTCGGGTGAGGGTATCCAGGTTGATCCTCAGAAGATATCAGCGGTAAAAGACTGGCCTAAACCTACCACCCAATGGAAATAAAAAGTTTCTTGGGTCTAGCCGGGTATTACCGAAGCTCTATGGAAGGTTTTTCTTCTATAGCATCCCGTCTGACTAGGCTGACTCAGAAGAAAGTGAAATTTCAGTGGTCATATGCATGTGAGAAGAGTTTCCAGGAGTTAAAAACTCGACTCACTACCGCTCCAGTGTTGACCCTACCGGAAGGATCAGATGGATTTGTAGTATATTGCGACACTTTCAGAGTTGGACTCAATTGCGTTCTGATGCAGTGGGGCAAGGTGATAGCCTACGCCTCCAGACAACTCAAAGTTCATGAAAAGAATTATCCAGCTCATGACTTGGAGTTGGAAGCGGTGGTGTTTGCGTTGAAATATGGAGACACTATCTATACAGGGATCACATGGATGTTTTCACCGATCACAAGAGCCTTCAGTATGTATTCAGTCAGAAAGATCTAAATCTTCGCCAGAGAAGGTGGTTAGAGCTCCTGAAGGACTATGACATGAACGTGCTATATCACCCAGGCAAAGGCAATGTGGTGGCGGATGCCAGGAGCAGAGTATTTATGGGGAGCGTGGCCCATGTTGAAGAAGGCAGAAAGGAATTAGCGAAGGATGTTCACCAACTAGCTCGGTTAGGGGTGTAGTTGGTTGACTCAGCTGAGGGTAGAGTGGTAATGCAAGGTGGGTCAGATTCCTCTTTGGTTGTTGAAGTTAAGTCCAAGAAGGATGAAGATCCCATCTTACTTAAGCTCAAGGAAGCGGTTCTAAGAAGAGAAGTTGAAGCTTTCTCCCAAGAGGGAGATGGCGTACTCCATTACCAAGGAAGATTGTGCATACCGGATGTGGGTGATTTGAGACAGAAGATACTAGATGAAGCACATAACTCGAGATATTCCATCCATCCTGGTGCTACTAAAATGTACCACGATTTACGGGATATATACTGGTGGAATGGCATGAAAAGAGACATCGCTAAATTTGTAGCTAAGTGCCCGAACTGCCAGCAAGTCAAAGTAAAGCACCATAGATCGGGAGGTATGAATCAGGATATCAACATACCCACCTGGAAGTGGAAAGAAGTGAATATGGATTTTATTACGGGTCTACCTCGGACTCATCGGCAACATGATTCTATTTAGGTAATAGTAGACCGGATGACTAAGTCAGCACATTTCCTCCCAGTTAAAACTATAGATTCAGTTGAGGACTATGCTAGGCTTTATATTCGGGAGTTGATCAGACTTCATAGGGTGCCATTATCCATTATCTCAGATAGAGGTACCCAGTTCACCTCTCATTTTTGGAAGTCTTTTCAGAAGGGACTCGGTACCCAGGTCAAGCTCAGCTCAGCTTTTCACCCACAGACAAATGGACAAGCTAAGCGGACTATTTAGATCCTAGAAGATATGTTGAGAGTGTGCGCGATTGATTTCAAGGGTAGTTGGGATGATCACTTGCCTCTCATCGAGTTTGCTTACAACAACAGCTACCACTGCAGTATTCAGATGGCCCTATTTGAGGCATTATATGGCAGGAGGTGTAGATCTCCTATTGGGTGATCTGAAGTGGGTGAAACTACGTTAATCGGGCAAGAATCAGTTCATGAAGCTATGCAGAAAGTTCAATTCATCCGAAGAAGATTGAAAACAGCTCAGAGGAATCAGAAATCTTATGCTCGTGTGAGGAGAAAAGAACTAGAGTCTGCAGTGGATGATTGGGTTTATCTAAAAATTTCACCCATGAAAGGAATGATGAGATTTAGGAAGAAAGGAAAGCTCAGTTCAAGATATGTGGGACCCTATAAAATTCTGAGACGATTTGGCAAGGTAGTTTATGAGCTGGAATTACCATTAAAGTTGGCATTTGTGCTCCCAGTATTCCATGTGTCACTATTGAAGAAGTGCATCGATGATCCAACTTCAATTGTGCCATTGGACAGTGTAGGAGTGAAAGATAGTCTCTCTTACAAAGAGGTCCCAGTCCAGATCCTTGACCGTCAGGTTCGTAAGCTGAGGAATAAGGAGGTAGCCTCGATCAAAGTCTTGTGGAGGAATCAGCAGGTTGAGGGAGCTATGTGGTAGGCCGAAGCAGATATGATGGATAGATACCCCCATTTGTTCCCTTCCAACTTAGTCTCGGTACAAGGTATTAATTTCCTTCCTAAAACTGCTTTAAATTCGTATATATCAGTGTCTTTTATGTAAATGTATATTTTTATGATTAGTGAATTCAGTTCAGACTTGCGATTCAATTTAGAGGTAGTTATTTCATTAGTTTTTAGCTTTCATGATCAGTATTTGAGTATAAAGATTGTCATTCTCTGCTTCCCTACGTGTTTTCCAACATTCGAGGATGAATGTTCCCAAGGGGGAGATATTATAATGCCTCAGAAACTCAAAGACTAGACTCGGAAGTTAAAACGGAAAAAACTAGAAAATCTACACCAGGTCACAAAACGACTCGTTTTGTGATCCGTGGGGTGACCACGAGTCATTAAGTGACTGGTGGTGAGGTCTTTGAGCTTGGATGAAAATTTGGAAGGGGGGGGTGACCACGGATGTGACCAAGAGTCGTGGTCAACACAACGAGTCGTGGGGTGACCCGTTGTTATGGTTTAATTGGGAGTTGGAGAAGGCAGGCAGTGTAAATGACGGGTCCTCATCACGACTCATTTGGGACCCCATGAGTCGTGGTGTCACTCGTGGTGTCTCCAGGATAATTTTAGGCAGTGTACCTAACGAGTGGGTCACCATGAGTCATCGAATACACCACGACTCGTGGTGTCCCCCGTGGTGACCAGTGTGAGATTTTTGGTAGTGCACTTGACGATTGTGACCATGAGTCGTGGTCACTGTGCACAATCTGTTAGGTCCCTTGTGGGGGACTGGCAGTCAGTTTTTCCTGCATTTATACTAAGGGTATTTTAGTAATTTTCTAACCTCCTAGACTTTAAACTACATCATTTTGGGGTGTTAGTCAGAGGTTTTAGAGGGGTAACCGACGGTTTCCTCTTATTTTTCCTCATCTCTCATCAATTAAGCGTAAAGTCTCTCTAGAAAGGTTCAGAGCAGGAGTTAGGGTGATTGATTCTCCTCATATTTTTCAAGGATTTATCGTTGGGATTTCTATCTCCAGGTATGTGGAAATTCAACAAGGAAACAGTTCTTCCCTTGTGTCCCCAAAATTCTCCCTATTTTTCTTTATCAGTTCTAGCCCTGCAAATTATCGAATGTTAAGAAATTCTTACTCATGCTTCATTTAATTCTTGTGGAATATTATTTTATAATAATTATAGGTATTTTCCGCCAGTTTGTGACAGCATTGATGATTATCCCTGTGCAATAAATTTAGCCCTAGTCCTCGAGAGTAGAAAAGTCTAGAATCTTGCAATAGTGATTAAACCTTGAAATTTTCCTAATTCTATCAGTGTTGTGGTTTCCCATATTATGTATATTCTGAATGCTCAGTCTGGTGCATGTTAGCCTAGTTTCAGTCAAAATGTTAGAATACTCAGTGTCAGTCAGAAATGTCAACTGATCAGTTTGATTACGAAAAATTCCCGAGGTGTCAGTAGTACCTCCCAGTTATTAGAATCAGACTCAAAACCCAGTTTTAATGGTTCACTAGGTGGTCATGACACTTCCATACAAGCAGCTCTAACAAGCCTTAGGACCCCAATTACCAATTATAGTCTGTTCTTTAGACGGTTATGATGCTTCCAGATAAGCAGCTTTGACCAGTCTTAGAACCCAGTTCCAGAATCCAGTCCGATAAGACTCTCAGGGTGCTTTCAGATAGGTATTCTTGACTAGTCTTGGACCCCAATTTTGAGCTATCAGCTTAGTATTCAGCCTAGGACTATCTAGTGGGAGTATGAATTAGCTCATTCTCAACTTAGCTCAGTTCAGAACAGTTTCAGACTACTCAGTACAATTATGAGTTCAATATAGTCTTTCAGACTAGCATCTCAGATTAAGAGCATGTCTTTACCATCATATAGGGTCATTTAGATCATTTCAGTTTACTACGGTTATATCAGCTTCAGCAGTTTCTGTCTATCATAGCATGTCTATAAGTACAGTTACTTATTCCATTGTGTTATATTTTCTCTCACTTACTCAGTACATTCAAAGTACTGATGCATACTTTTTATGCTATATCATTTAATGATACAGCTGCAGGTTCTAAGACACAACACCGTTAGCCGACCTCGTTCAAACTTCCCCAGCAGCGATAGTGGTGAATCCTCATATTCCGAGGAAGAAGACTATTTCTTTCAGTTCTGCTTCCTTTATTTATATTTGGAGTTAGCTGGGGGCTTGTCCCAACAACTCATCAGTTGTAGTGGCTTTCAGACATAGACATGATTTCAGACTTTTATCGGATTTTCAGCTGATTGTAAACTTTATGATTCAACTTTATTTATTATAAATGTTTTATAGTAGTATTTTAAAGCTTCCTCTAGTTATGCTTACTCAGAATGCCAGTGTATGATAAACCAAGGGTTGACTTGGGGTTACTTGTGACTCCAAGTACCGTGTCCCGTCCAGGATGTAAACTCGGGGCATGACATGACACCATCATGAATGAGCACATGATGCCCAACTATCTTACTCAAGTTGGTAGAGTCTTCCAAAACCTTGTCAGGGTAGAGGACGATCACAATTTGGGATCCCTATCAATCAAAGTCCTTACTAGGGACTATCTTTAAGGAGTCACCTGAATCAATGGCACGATCCTATCCTATGCTGACTATGTAGTTATGGGGCTTAGGGATTATCTGAACCCGTTCACTCAACTCATTTCTAGATAATCCTTCCAAAATAATCTTGCTCATGTCTAGTCAAATGCCTTTATTAGGCAACATCAAAACATCATTATAAAGCACTTCAACTATAACATGTAATAAATGTTTCAAATCATCTATGGAGCATTTACGAGCCTCTTTCTCAAAACATAGTTTAGAACATCTTTAAAATATCCTGAAAAGCCTTTCACTCAAAACAATCTTTTAACATCAATATGGAGCCTTTCACTCAACTTCTCATGACTTTCAAAATAAGACTTTACTTATGCTTTTTGAAAATTATGCTAAAAAACTACACTTTCTGTCTCAAAATCACTTCATAAAAATTCTTTCAAAAATTTACTTGCTTTATGAAAATGGTGCAATTAAACTCAATGCTTTCAAAATCATGCCTTTTATGAAATTAAGTTCATGGGATAAGAGACATGAACCAACCTCGACAATCAAGAATCAAGAACCAAGGATCAAGAATCAAGAATCAAGAATCAAGAATCAAGAATCGAGAATCGCGCAAGTATGATAAACAGTCAATGGAGTAGGATTACAATTGAGAGACATCAATAAACAACTCAATATTAATAATTCAACATATGCAGATAGAGAAGAAGACAATTCAAGAATTGAGCAAAACCCTAACTTTAATCTCAATAAATTCTTACATAGACGTAGGACATAAGGATGAATAGAAATTCTTAGTTAGGTTAGCCTTACATACTTAGAAAAATAGAACCTTAGACTCAAGCTTGAATAACCCCAATTTGGAGAAAAATACTTCCTAGCTTCTTGAAAATTTTTAGATCTTTGATCCATGAATTCTATGTTGTAATGAAAGAACCAGGTGTTTAGGATTTAAGAGTACTTAAATAATACCTTTAGGAATCCCAAAACATCTAGGTTTAGACAATTAAATAGTGAAAATTCCCTAAAATAACTTTAAGATCATTTTTGGTAACTTCACTCGCCAGTGAATTTGACTCGTCCAGTGACGACATGTCACGTGACAGTACTTCACTAAAATGCTAAAAAAATTTCACTCCAAAATCCGATTGACACAAGGTCGAATGTGTTGGAAAAAAGGTTCAAAGAGATTCAATTTGATGGGTTGAAACACTTAAAAATACTTCATAAATTAGGAGTTATGGTCATTTGAAATTGACCCTTATAAGAACTTATACAAAAACTTAATCGGTAAGAAGACTCTCAACTCAACTTTGTGCTAGAGGTTCCTTATGACCTTAATTTGCATCCAATGCACTTCTCACACTTAAGAATTAATCTTAACACTTAGTTTTCATAAAATTATTTAGGTTTGGGTCTACTCACATATCTAAAACGGTTTCAAACTTAGCCCCAATGTTCGAGGCGTTACAAGTTTATAGTTCGTTATTCAATTATTTTTGGTAAATATAGGATTTTATTTTTACCAAATGATCGAATCACAAAGACAATAGGTCTAACCACCTATTTCTCAATGTATAACAAAAGGCAAAACCAAATAGGTTATGTCTAAACTTGCCTTAATACAACTATAGTAAGAACTAAAAGCTAGGTTAGCCTGTTACGACCATTACAAACACGTATAGGCTTCACAATAAAGAGGGAGCATTTATGGAACATTAGGCATTCTACTGAGTACAATTCTCTAACTTGGATTGTCATTGTCTTGGATTTTCATATGGATAGCAATCTCTCTACACACATGATCCGCTTGGTAGCTGCATTTTGCAAATATAATATTGTTCCTTTCTCTCTATATTACTGCTACTATCATAGATAAGGCACAACTGATCAGCCCTGTAGTTCCTGCTCTTTCATTAGCCATCTTACTAGCCCATAGGAGGTTGTTTTCGTCTTGCATTCTGA
>JACEIK010001094.1:213144-231817 GCA_018107945.1 Datura stramonium
CAGAATGAAAGTTAGTAAAGCAATATCAGACAGTCAGATAATATCCCAGATACAGTATAGTCAGACAGTCAGATAATATCTCAGATACAGTATAGCCAGAAAGTCAGATAATATCTCAGATACAGTATAGTTTAGTATGAGAATAAGTTTAGGGGCCAATCAGGCCAAGTAATTCTATATCCTATGCTAGCAACGTAGTTCTGGGAACCTGGATGCGCTGGAACCCCGGCCCGCTCGGTGCTAAGTCCTACTCCCACTGGAAACCAATACTGAACTGCTAAGCTAATAGCTCGAAATTGGGATCCAAGACTAGTCAGGGACATATAACTGAAAGTACCCTGAGAGTCTTATCAGATCATATTCTGAAACTGGGTTCTAGACTGGTCAGAGCTGCTTATCTGGAAGCGTCATAACCATCTAAGAACAAACTATAAACTGAACTAGGGTCCTGGGTCTAGTCAGAGCTATATAACTAGAATGTTATGACCAACTAATAGAGCAAATAACTATAATCTGAGTCTGATTCTAATAACTGAGAGGCACCACTAGCACCTCGGGAAAAGACTGTAGTCAAACTGATCAGCTGACATTTCTGACTAACACTAGATATTCTAGTATTTTAACTGAAACTGAACTGACAATTCTGAATAATACAGAGTATATAGACTTTCTGAATGAATCTGAATAACATACATGTAACTGAGTTTTTTAATACATACAATCATTATAGAAGCTCCTAACTCTGAAAGATGCAAACAATTCTTGAGAACTCAAAGCTTAAACAGGATTCAAATTTCTGACTTTTCAAAAGCTAGGGATGAATTTCTAAATTGATGGAACAAGAATCATTTTAGTTACAAACTGGTGGAAAATAGCTACAATTAACATAGGATAGGATTCCACATGAAATAATTAAAAGAACGATAGAAATATTTTCAAATTCGTAAACTCAGGGCTAGGACTGAAAGTGAACAGAGAGAGAGTTTTGGGGGACGCAAGGGGAGAACAATCTCCTTGCTGAATTTCCACATACCTATAGAAGAAACCCTAGTGAAAATCCCTGAGAAGAACTGAGAAGAATATCAAACCCTTGTTTCTGCTCTATGTTCTGATTTTTCAGAGGATGAGAGAAAGAATATGGGAGAAACCATTGGTTACCCTTCTAAAACCCCCTGAATTAACCCAAAACGACATGGTTTAGGAACTAGGTAGGTGGGAAATTACAAAGTAACCTTGGGATTTAAATCTGAAATCTGGCCGACGGGAACCAACGGGCCTCAGAACGGGTCATTGGTCAAAACAACGGTCCGTTGAAGCTAGCCGTGGTTTCTGGGTTCAGAAACTAAGTTCACGAGGGTGATACACGATTGGGTACAATAGTCCGTTAGAAGCAACAATGAGCCGTTGTACCTCCCGTTGGAACAGGTAAGAAAACTGGGCCTAGAGACAACGAGTCATCACAACGACTCGTTGGAAGAACCAACGGGTCTATTTATCCACTCTTGGTCCACACTACTGGGGTCTAGAACTGGACGACAGGTGGTAACAATGGCTCATTGGTAGCAATAACGGTCCGTTGTTCCCTCTCATTGTCACAGGGAAGGCTTGGTAATCCTCTGAACTCGGGATTCAATGAACGACAGGATGGCTCATTGTCTCATTCAACGGGTCATCCTGTGTCTCATTGTTTCCCCTAGTAAGGACCTGCTATAACCCACGACCCTCTACAACGGTCCATTGGTTTCACCAATGGTCCGTTGTGTGGGTCGTCTGAGACCGAAAAATTTCTGATGTTCCTCTGGTTTTTCATACGACATTTGAAATTGGTATAGGAATGTTTCAGGGTGTTACAATATCTCCCCCTTGGGATCATTCATCCTTCAATGAAGACAAAAACTAGGAAAAGAGCTGTAATTTCAAAAATTGAGACTCTGAACTATTTTTTGAAAGAGTAACTAACTCCAAACTTAACTGTACTAACAGAGTTGATGTAACTAGGATGCACATAGGAAATCTAAATAGAGTTGATGAGTACGGAACTAAGCAGAGTACTGAGAAGGGATTTAGTACCTGATTCTAGAAATGAACTAGGAGAGAACAAGTGAGAGTATCTGGCCATTATGTCTGCTTATGCTTCCCATGTGGATCCCTCAACTAGCTGATTCCTCCACAAAACTTTCACAGAAGTCATTTCTTTGTTTCTCCATCTTACGAACCTGGCGATCAAGGATTTGAAGTGGAACTTCTTCGTAAGAGAGATTATCCATTATCTCCACACTGTCCAAAGGCACTATTGAAGTTGGATCACCAATGCACTTTTTCAGTAGTGACACATAGAAGACTGGGTACACGACTGCTAATTCTGAAGATAGTTCTAACTCATAGGCCATATTGCCGATTCGCCTCAGAATTCTATAGGGTCCCACATACCTGGGACTGAGCTTTCCCTTTTTGCCAAACCTCATCACCCCTTTCATGGGCGAAATTTTCGGGTACACCCAATCATCAACTGCAAACTCCAACTCTCTTCTTCGAAAATCGGCATAAGATTTCTAATGGCTCTGAGCTATTTTCAATCTTTCTCGGATGAGTTTAACTTTCTACATTGCCTCGTGAACTGAGTTTGGACCTATTAGAGTAGTTTCACCAACTTCAAACCACCCTATTAGGAGATTTGCACCTTCTACCATATAATGCCTCACATGGGGCCATCAGAATGCTAGAGTGGTAGTTGTTGTTGTATGCGAACTCGATGAGAGGCAAGTGGTCATCCCAACTACCCTTGAAATCAATTACTCAAGCCCTCGACATATCTTCTAGGGTCTGAATAGTCCGCTCAGCTTGTCCATCAGTCTGCGGGTGAAAGGCTGTGCTGAGCTTGACTTGGGTACCTAGTCCTTTCTGAAAAGACTTCCAAAAGTGAGAGGTGAATTGGGCACCTCTACCTAACCAATTCCTAAATATAAAGCCTAGCATACTCCTCAGCTGAATCTGTAGTTTTGACTGGGAGGAAATGTGCTGACGAGTCCTAGGTAGACCTGTAATGAAGTCCATGTTTACTTATTCCCACTTCCATGTGGGTATACTGACATTCTAAGTCATACCTCCTGGTCTCTGGTGTTCCACCTTAACTTGTTAGCAGTTCGAGCACTTGGCTACAAATTCAGCAATGTCTCTTTCATATCGTTCCACCAGTAATATCCCTCAGTTCGTGGTACATTTTTGTATCATCGGGGTGAATAGAGTATCTCAAGCTGTGTGCCTCAGCCAGTATCTGTTGTCTCAACACACCAACATCCGGTACACACAACCTTCCCTGGTAACGGAGCACACCATCTCTCCCTTTGGAGAAAGCCTCAACCTCCTTTCTGAGAACTGCTTCTTTAAGTTTAAGTAGAATTGGATCTTCATCCTATCTGGACTTAATGTCAACTACCAAGATGAATCCGACCCACTCTGCACTACCACCCCGCCTTCGGCTGAATCCACCAGTTGCACCCCTAACCGGGCTAGTCTATGAACATCCCTTGTTAACTCCTTTTTGTCTTCTCAATATGAGTCACACTCCCCATAGACCGACTGCTTAGGGCGTCAGCCACCACATTGGCTTTGCCCAGGTGATACAGTACACTCATGTTATAGTCTTTTAGCAACTCAAACCACCTTCTCTGGTGTAGATTTAGATCCTTCTGACTCAGCAAGTACTGAAAACTCTTATGATCTGTAAATACATCTACGTGAGCTCCATATAAGTAATGCCTCCATATCTTTAGGGCAAACACCACCACTGTCATCTCCAAGTCATGAGTTGGATAATTCTTTTCATGACTTTGAGCTGTCTGGAGGCGTAGGCTATCACTTTGCCTCGCTGCATCATAACACAACCGAGCCCAACCCTAGAAGCATCACAATAAACAACCAATCCACCTGTTCCTCTAGCAAGGTCAGAGTTGGAGTAGTAGTGAGTCGAGTCTTCAATTCCTGGAAACTCTTCTCACACTCATCCGACCATTGAAATTTCACCTTCTTCTATGTTAACTTAGTCAGAGGAGATGCTATGGAGGAGAAGCCTTCCACAAACTATCGGTAATAACCCGCTAAGCCCAGGAAATTCCTTATTTTAGTAGGAGAGGTAGGTCTGGGCCAATCCTTCATTGCTGCTTTCTCTTGAGGGTGTACTTGTATTCCTTCACCTAAGACTACATGACCTAAGAAATTCACGGACTTTAACCAAAATTCGCACTTGCTGAACTTGGCGAATAATTGGCGGTCTCTAAGTGTCTGTAATTCTAATCTTAGGTGATTGGCATGCTCTTCCTCATTTCTGGAGTATACTAGAATGTCATCGATAAATACAATGATGAACATATCTAGATACTGCTTGAAGACTCTATTCATTAAATCCATGAAGGTTGTTGGGGCGTTTGTTAGCCCGAAGGACATCACCACAAACTCATAGTGACTATACCGAGTTCTGAATGTTGTTTTTGGTATGTCACACTCCCTGACCCTTAGCTGCTGGTATCCTGACCTGAGATCGATCATGGAGAAACAACTGGCTCCCTGAAGTTGGTCAAACAGGTCATCAATTCTAGGTAGGGGATACTTGTTCAGCTGACGGTAATCTATGCACATTTTGAGGGTACCGTCTTTCTTACGTACAAATAGCACTGGAGCACCGCAGGGAAAGATGTTGGGTCTGATAAAACCCTTGTCAAGAAGATCCTTTAACTACTCCTTCAACTCTTTAAGCTCCACTGGAGCCATTCTGTAAGGAGAGACCACTGAGTATCTAGGAGGAGATCTATTCCAAAGTCTATTTTCCGTTTAGGGGGAACTCCAGAAAGATCCTCAGGAAAAACATCTGGGAACTCGCTAACGACGGGAACTGACTAAATGGTTGGGGTCTCAGAGTTGGAATCCTTAACCCAAACCAGATAATATATACATCCTTTAGAGATGAGTTTCTAGGCCTTAAGGTATGAAATAAACCTACCCTTAGGCGCTGAACTATTGCCCGTCCATTCTAACATTGGTTCATTTGGAAACTGGAACTTGACAACTCTAGTTCTATAATCAATTAAGGCATAGCAGGAGTGTATCCAATCCATGCCGAGAATAAGGTCAAAGTCGACCATGTATAACTCAACAAGATCAGCTGGAATAACTTTATTCAAGACTGAGACTGGGCAGTTTCTATACACCTGGCTGGCTCTAACTAACTCGCCAATTGGGGTGGAGACTAAAAAGGGTTCTGATAGTACCTCTGGACTAATGTTGAACTAAACTACTATATATGGAGTCACGAATTAAATAGTAGCTCCTGGATCTAGGAGGGCATATATGTCTAGACGGAAAAGACGTAACGTACCAGTAACTACGTCAGCTGAGCTTTCCTGATCCTGACAGGAAGATAGAGCATAGAAGCGATTTTGGAACTGATCACCATCTGTACTTGATGTGTTGGCCTACTGAGTTGGTCGGCCTGTTGGAGCTGATGATGTGGTAGATTGTGATCTCCCTCGCCCTGCTGACGGGCACTCCCTGAGTCGGTGTCCAAGCTGTCCACATCCAAAACAACCCTCTTGTCCCTGAAGGCATTCCCTTAGGTGATTCCTACCACACTTGGGGCAAGCTGGATACCTATACCCGATACTGTAAGCCTGAGACTGAGTGCCAGATGACCCACCCCTCCGATCCTGGCGGGACTAAAAGGTTGGGGCGCTGGCTGAATTAGGTGTTGGGGCTCTCTGCTGCTATTTCTGTGGGAGGCTATCACCGCTAGACCTTTGATAGCCAAAATCTGAACGGCCAGTCCTTTCCCGTTTGTTCTTATGCTCTCCATATCCTTTAGATTTTCAGCCTCAAACTGCTGGGCATAGATAATCAAGCTAGAAAGGTCCATGTCTTTAATCAGCATCATGGCCCTGCCCTCCTTGAGGACCAGATTAGATACTCCATTTACAAACTTCAACATGCGAGCCCTTGGCTCAGCTACCATCTCTGGAGCATACTTAGACAGCCTAGTAAACTCCAGAGCATACTCCTGCATAGTTCTCTTTCCCTGTCACAAGTTCATAAATTTCGCTAACTTAGCCTCCCTCAGCTCCCGAGGGAAAACTTGTCTGGGAAAGCTGTGTGGAATTCTTCCCACTCCACTGGTCCTGCTCCTGTTGGCCGTGCTTCTTTCCACTGGTCATGTCAGACTTGGGTTGCTCCTTTAAGTTGGCAGGAAGCCAAATCAGCACTTTTAGAGGAACTGACACCCATACGGGTGATCTTCCTGATCTCATCCACAAACTCCTAGAGATCCTCCCTTACTTTGGACCCCTAAAAGATGGAGGGTTCATACAGGTGAAGTATCGCACCCTCACAGCTACTGCGGTCCCATTCATGGGTACTGGAACCACCTGCTGATTCACCTGGTTGGTGACTGTTTGATCCAGAATTTGGATGGACGCTTGGAATTCGACGGTAGATATTACCTCATCTTGAGGAGCTATTGGGGCTGGTGGGGCAGGTCTGTTGGCGTTACCGGCCCTTTTTCTATTTCCACGTCAGGGAGGCAAAGGTTCACTGAAACGAAACAGAGCACGAGATATGAGGATGTTTCTGGAATTGAACCTCTACGCAGGATAAGGAGTATGAACAAAAGGGAGTTTTCCTAATAACATCTTGTAGCCTCCTCGTCATAACTGTGGCGTGCTTCACACCCATGAAAAGGACTCTACTCGATGCGGCTTTCAGACTTTCCGAGGATACTCTAGACCTAGTACTCTGATATCAAGTTTTTCATACCCCGTGCCTACACCCTGGACGTAACACGGTACTTAAAGTCACGAGTGACCCCAAGTCAACCCCTAGTCTATCATACAATAGTATTTTGAGTAAACATACACAGCGAAAATTTAAAGTAATACATAATAGCATTTATTAAAAATTAAAGACTGAACATAGAGATTTAAAATATCTAAAATCAAGTCTGGTCTGAAAGCCATCTAACTGAGGAGTTGCTGGGACAAGCCCCCAGCTAACTCTATGTCTAGCTGAAAAAAATAAAGAAAAACCGAAACGAATGATATGTGCCCTCAAAATATGAGGACTCACACTGTTGCTGCTGATAGAGAGATCTGAACGTAATTGGCTAACGATGCTGGGTCTAAGAACCTGCGACTGTATCATGAAATGATACAGCATAAAAGTATGTGTCAGTACTTTGAATGTACTGAGTAAGTGAGAGAAGCATAATGATAAATATATAGATGACTGAACTAAAAAGGCATGCAATGACCAACTGATAAACTGAACTGAACAATCTGAAGTAAACTGAGATGGTCAAGATGACCATGTCTGGTAGTCAAAAACATGTCCTAAGTCTGAAAGTTCTAAGTCTGAGATACTGTACTAAACTGAGCTGAGATGCTAGAGTTGAAACTGAACTGAGCTGCTTATTCTGAAACTGAATTGGACTGACTAGTGGGAGAGTCTATAACCGACATATAACCACGTGAGCTAGACGTAGAGTCTGATGTATACACTCCATCGATAGGACCCAATATACCTTACCAATGTATAAAGGCATGAAATGGGTGATCACAAAAGTTTGGGGCCAATCAGGCGAAGTAATATTGTATCCTACGCTGGCAACGTAGTTTTGGGAACCTGGGTGCGCTGGAACCCCGACCAGCTAGGTGCTAAGTCCTACTCCCACTTGAAACCTATATTGAACTACTAAGCTGATAGCTCAAAACTAGGGTCGTAGACTAGTCAGGGACATATAATTGAAAGTACCCTGAGAGTCTTATCGCATCAGATTTTGAACTGAGTTCTAGATTGATCGGAGCTTCTTATCTGGAAGCGTCATAACCGTCTAAAAACAAACTATAAACTGAACTAGGTTCCTGGGGCTGGTTAGAGCTATATAACTAGAATTTCATGACCGCCTAATGGACCAAATAACCATAATATGAGTTTAATTCTGATAATTGAGAGGCACCACTAGCACCTCGGGAAAAGACTGTAGTCAAACTGATCAGCTGACATTTCTGACTAACACTAGATATTCTGGTACTTTAACTGAAACTGAACTGACAATTCTGAATAATACAGAGTATATAGACTTTCTGACTGAATCTGAATAACATATATGTAACTGAGTTTTTAACACATACAATCATTATAGAAGCCCCTAACTCTAAAAGATGCAAACAATTCTCAAGAATTCAAAGCTTAAACAGGATTCTAATTTCTGACTATTCAAAAGCTAGGGCTGAATTTCTAAATTGATGGAACAAGCATTATTTTAGTTACAAACTGGTGGAAAATAGCTACAATTAACATAGGATAGGATTCCACATGAAATAATCAAATAACGGTAGCAAAATTTTCAAATTGGAAAACTCAGGGCTAGGACTGAAAGTGAACAGAGAGAGAGTTTGGGGGGATGCAAGGGGAGAACAATCTCCTTGCTGAATTCCCACATACCTATAGAAGAAACCCTGGTGAAAATCCCTGAGAATAATTGAGAAGNACCCTGGTGAAAATCCCTGAGAATAATTGAGAAGAATATCAAACCCTTGTTCCTGCTCTGTGCTTTCAGAAGAGTTCTTACGTTTTGATTTTTCAGAGGATGAGAGAAAGAATATGGGAGAAACCATTGGTTACCCCTTCTAAAAACCCTTGAATGAACCCCAAAAAAATGGTTTAGGGACTAGGTAGGTGGGAAATTACAAAAGTAACCCTGGGATTTAAATCTGAAATCTGGCCGACAGGAACCAACGGGTCGTTGGTCAAAACAACAGCCCATTAAAGCTAGCCGTGGTTTCTAGGTTCAAAAACTAAGTTCACAAGGGTGATCCACAGTTTTGTACAATGGTCTTTTAGAAGCAACAACAGGCCGTTGATACCTCCCGTTGGAACAGGTAAGGAAACTTGGCCTAGAGACAACGAGTCATCTCAACAACTCGTTGGAAGAACCAATGAGTCATTGTATCCACTCGTGGTCCACACTACTGGGTTCTAGAACTGGACGACGGGTGGTAACAATGTCTCATTGGTAGCAGCAACGGTCCATTGTTCCATCTCGTTGTCATAGGAAAGGTTTGGTAATCCTCTGAACTCGGGATTCAACGGACGACAGGACGGCTTGTTGTCTGATTCAATGTGTCATCCTATGTCTCGTTGTTTCCCCTGGTAAGGACCTTATGCAACCCACGACCCTCTATATTGGTCCATCGGTTCCACCAACGGTCTGTTGTGTGGGTCGTTGAGACCGAAAAATTTCTAATGGTTATATTAACTTAATTGTCANCCCACGACCCTCTATATTGGTCCATCGGTTCCACCAACGGTCTGTTGTGTGGGTCGTTGAGACCGAAAAATTTCTAATGTTCCTCTGGTTTTTCATGCGATGTCTGAAATTGGTCTAGAAAAGTTTTAGGGTGTTACAAAGGATAAGGCTAGAGCTTCTCAAGGACTAATACATGAGTGTCCTTTATCATCCAGGCAAGGCCAATGTAGTAGCGGATGCTCTTATTAGGCTGTCCATGAAGAGTGTGTCGCATATAGAGGATGGGAGGAAGGAGTTGGTAAAGGATGTCCATAGGCTTGCTCGTTTGGGGGTTCACCTTACAGATTCAGAAATTGGTGGTGTGATTGTTCAGAATGGGTCTGATTCTTCTTTGGTGATGGAAGTCAAAGCTAGGAAAGATGAGGATCCCATTCTAGTTAAGTTAAATGAAGCTGTTCGAAATCAGAAGGTGGAGGTTTTCTCCCAAGGGAGAGATGGTGTACTCCAATATCAGGACCAATTGTGTGCCAACTGTAGATGACTTGACAAAGAAGATGTTTAGCGAGGCGCATGGTTCTCCGTACTCAATCCATCCAGGTGCCACCAAGATGTACGGTGATCTACAGGAAGTCTATTGGTGGAATGGTATGAAGAAGGACATAGCGGAGTTTGTGGCTAAGTGTTCGAATTGCTAGCTGGTGAAGGTAGAGCATCTGAGACCTGGAGGTATGATTTAGGATATTAGTATTCCTACTTGGAAGTGGATCCATGTGGACTTCATCATGGGCTTACCTTGTACCCGCCGACAATATGAATCTATATGGGTGATTGTGGACATGTTAACCAAGTCAGCTCATTTCTTACCGGTCAAACTACCAATATAGCCGAGGATTATGCTAGATTGTACATTCGAGAGATAGTTTTGTTTCATGGAGTTTCTTTGTCCACCATCTCAAATAGGGATACTCAGTTCACTTCTCAATTTTGGAGGCCATTTCAAAGGGGCCTATCGGATGGTTTAAGGTAGTTGAGTCTATGTTGATAGAGTCGTATTCAGTTCATGAGGCTATGGAAAAAGTTTGGCTCATTAAAGAAAGGATGAAAACAGCTTATAGTCATTAGAAATCGCATGAGGATGTTAGGTGGAGAGAGCTTGAGTTCGAGGTTGATGATTGGGTGTTTTTGAAGGTGTCTCCCATGATGGGAGTAAAGATATTCGGAAAAAAGGGAATCTTAGTTGCCGATATATTAGTCCTTATAGGATTCAGAGGAAAGTTGGCAAGGTGGCATATAAGTTGGAGCTACCAGTAGAGTTAGCATTAGTACATCCAATTTTCCATGTATCTCTATTGAAGAAGTGCATTGGTGACCCAGCCTTAGTTGTTCTGGTAGAGAGCCTGGGTGTGAAGGATAGCCTTATCTATGAGGAGGTTCTAGGCGAGATCCTTGATCGTCAGGTTCATAAGTTGAGGAACAAGGAAGTAGCTTTAGTGAAGGTTTTATAGAGGAATCAGCTTGTTGAAGGAGCTACGTGGGAAGCCAAAGCAGATATGATGGCTAGATACCTGCATCTCTTTCCTTCCGACTCAGTTCCAGCATGAGGTACCAATTTTTTCCTTAGTAATCTATTCAGTTTCATGTCAAGTTCATGTCTCTAAGTTTCTTTCATGTCATAGCATGTATGTATATTTCATGAATTCAGTTTAATCATGTATATCAGTCCGGAGTCAATCACTCCATCAGTTTTCAGTTTCTGTTGTTCAATTGTGGGATTGCAGTTCTTTCCCCAACCTTTCAATGTGCTTAGTCTACATTCGCAGATGAATGTTCTCAAGAGGGAGATAATGTAATACCCCAAAATTCCATAAGATCAGGCCTGAGAGTTGAATAAGAGAAAGTAAGAAAATTTGCACCAGGTCACTGAACGAGTCATCAAGTGACTCACCATGTGACCCGATGGGTCGTTTAGTAACCCATTCCGTATGCATGGGTTGGTAAAATGTGGCTTTTCAGGAGTTATAACAGATAAGAAAATGACTCGTTAAGACTTCCCACGAGTCTTGGGTTGACCCGTTAAGTGTGTAGTGAAGGAGAAAGTGTTGAAATCCAGGAGACCCAACAAGTAGAGGAACGAGTCATGGTATCTCTTAATGACTCGTTATATGTCCCGTTAGTTTGGAGGAATGCTTGGAAACCTTGACATTCAGAGGGTCAGGACGAGTCGTTAAGTGACCCATTAGTTGTGACGATGAGTTGTTAGGTGGAGGCATCAAGTCAAGATCAGAAAGTTGGGATTTTGTCCAGTGTGATGGAAGGTCAGGACGAGTCGTTAGCTCTGGTAGTGTCATTTTCCAATCGGTTCTTTAAGGGTGTTTTTGTAATTTTCCAAACTTCTAATTCTTTAATGACGTTGTTTTAAGCCCTTAAAGGAGTGTTTTAAGAAGATTTAGTCTATTCTAAGTCATTACGCTCCCATGCATGCATTATATTAAACTTCTCTTCCAAGATCAAACTAGAATTCTTCTCAAGTTCTTCCCCAATTCTCTTGGCAAGACTAATTTGGAAATCAATTTACCCAGATATGTAGGGACATGAATGGGGGATTTATTCCATCCTTATGCCCAAACTTCTTCTCTAATTCATGAATTCAAGTTCTTAATCAAGTATATTGATTCCTATGATTTTAAACCAATTCTATGAATCTACCTATGCTATGTTTATGGGTCTAATCCCCTTATATTCTAATGTATGTTTTAAGTTCAATGGGAAAATTTTACACTTAATGTGATTATAAATTCATGATTTCAAGTTATTAAAAATTATGTCCTATTATGCACGTTTTATGAAAATTCAAGCTTATGATCTATGATTTCAAGTATGATAAGTTATCTAGTATGCATGAATGTTTTATGAACTCTTAACTTATGATTCTATAATTTCAAGTATGATGAGTTATCTAGTATACATGAATATTTATGAACTCTTAACTTATGATTCCATGATTTTGACTTATAAAGTCTATTTCAAGTATGCATGATTTATGATTTGGACAAGCTCATGCAAGTTAAGTATGTTTATTATGATTTAGCCAAGGATAAGAAGATTAGTTTATGAGATGATTTGGAGTGAAGACTCCCAATGCAGTTTATGATATGAGATGGAGTCAAGACTCTCAATGTTCAGATTCAAGCTATATTTTGATAATATGATTATATTAGCACTATGCATGTTTTGGGAGTAGTGTCTAACACCGACTAGTCTTCGGGTTTCAAGGTTTTTTGGTCTCATAAAATATGTGCCAATGTAGGTATATGTATATTTGGGACCTCTCAAGAGAGTGTTTCACCCGCCCAAGGGCACAGCGTGATATCACACCTTATTCGTCCTTTACCCTGGTAAGGCTTTGGATGACTCTCCTCCACGTGGGCAAGACGAGGGATCATTACGCACTCATACATGGTAGTTGTTGGTTATGATGAGTCTCCCATTGTTCCTCATGATTTCAGTTACTCATGTTCATAACTTATGATATTACGTTTCACAATAGATTTGGCCCAATGATCAATTTATGAGTTTTAACTTACGATTTCAAGTATGAAAAGTCATATGATTTCTATTTTTAAATCTTGGGTCATTATGTGCAGTTATAATAACCAGCATATGGTTATGTATACCTCAGATATAGCATTTAGCATGCAGTCCTACTCTCATTATATTTTTATTTATATGCATGACTTCATCTAACATTTTACTAAGCATGTTTTACTTACCTTACATACTCATTACATTCCAAGTATTGATTGCATACTATATGCTATATCATCTCATGATATAGATTCGGGTGATCTAGCTCAGCCTCGCCGATAACTTGCTCCCGTATCAGTCCAGTTCAACCCCTTCTTTGGGTGAGTCCTCATTGATAGGTTGCACGACCACGATTTTACTATTTACGTTAGCTTTTCACCTACGAGTGAAACAGGTTGCCTGACATGTTTCAATAATCCAATAAAACAGTAAGTAAAGAACACAGTATCTTTATGTGGAAAACACCTGGCTCAAAAGGTGAAAAACCACGACATGTACCTCCAACGGGATTTTCTCCAACTTCACTAACTTCAAAGAGTCTCTTCAAACAGCAGATTACAACACTTGTAACCTAAAGGAATTATAAACTCTAATTCCTAGTTGTTCACACTCCTCCCTAGGAATATGTTCCCAACATCTCCTAGTATACTCTACTTGAAGACAAAATCCTCTTAATCTAGTTTATAACTCATTGAATTAAGATTACATGAATTGCAACTCAATGACTAACTCCTAGTACAAGATTGCTAACTCTAGCCTATTACTTTACTGAATGAAGTTCGTCAATTGAATTTCTTCACACTTCAAATGGTGCAAAATCTTACACTTTACATATTTCCTTTTTCTCTATTTGTGAGTAAAAAAGTTTCTTTGAGAAGTCACACTTCCAGATATATACAACTCTTCAACAGTTTTGCAGCAACTACCTTTGCCCGCCTTAGAAGTCTACTTCAAGTAGGAGTCATTTTTCAAGTCAAGCTCTTTGCTTCTTTAGTGTTGTAGTAAAACTTCAACACTTCAATTTAGCACATGTTTATTTTACTGAGATTGTGTAACGTGGCTTAACCATCTATTGATACATTAGCTTATCTCTATTTGAACATTTACTACTATCATGTCAGCTTTTTTAGACGGTAAATTCTATACTTCCTTGGAATAACTTAACTGATCCATTTCATCACCTTTGTCAATCATCAAATCTACATATGTCCCAACAAAATTTTCCATTTTTTATGATGACAAACTCCTTGCCTCTGTGCCCTCAATGATATCTACCTGTAAAATGAAGTGATGAAACACTAGCAGCATCACTAAGGTTTGCATCTGCATTTGTTGACTCTATCACTGTTCCTTTCAGCTCTATGGATGGACCTACTTCATCAAGGTCCAATTTAGTGGAAGTGGTAATGGGAGTATCAATCTCCTTAGAAACTTCCATATTGAATCTTTTGAGCAACTCTTTCACATACTTCTGCTGATGAATCAAAATTTCAGTAGGAGTTTGCTTAATTTTGCAATCCAAAAAAAATTCAATTCTCATCAAGAAGAGCCTTCTTATCCTTCTTAGGCTCAATTTTCGATAGAAAAGCATTGAAGGCACACAAGTTTTTCAACCCTAATCATGTTGTGATCCCAAAAGTGATATCTGTGATAATATTTTCAAGAGGATGTGATTCATGATACTTATAGCTTTTCAACGTCATCCCTTTTGAAGTTCCTGCTTTTGAGTTAACTGGTTGCATTGGGGTTGGCTCAGCTTCATTATTTATTGTTCCCCCTATTAGTGAACCCACAATTTGTTCAACGGTTGAAACAAGTGATGCAACCTGTTCCTAAGCATGTTCATCAGTTTCACTTTCATCCTTCATGGGTCCACAAATATCCATATGTAATAGGTCAAGACACCTGTTTGTACTCACTTGATTCTTTGATTTAAATGAGGATCTTACTTGCTTCCCCCTTACATAGGTACTACAAACTTTGTCATGCCACCATATCAGCTTCTTTACTTTTCAACCCTTTCCTTTCTCCACTCCATTCCCTAGAGTGTGATCCGTTGAAGAGAGGAGGTAAAGTTGTTGACTGGACTTCATTGTGTCCAATAGGTGGTGCAAAATTTATCATGATCTATCTTAGGTGTTAGCCTTATAAGATAAACCCACTTTGATACCAATTGATAGGCTGAATGACCACGATTTTACTTATTCACGTTATCTTTTCGCCTACGAGTGAAACAGGTCGCCTGACGTGTTTCAACATTGCAGTAAAATAGTAAGTAAAGAATACAATACTTTTACGTGAAAAACACCTGGCTCAGAAGATGAAAAATCACGACCTGTACCTCCACAGGATTTTCTCCAACTTCACTAACTTCAAAGAGTCTCTTCAAATAGTAGATTACAACACTTGTAACCTAAAGGAATTATAAACTCTAGCTCTTAGTTGTTCACACTCCTCCCTAGGAATATGTTGCCAACGTCTCCTAGTATATTCTACTTGAAGACAAAATCCTCTTAATCCAGTTTATAACTCATTGAATTAAGATTACATGAATTACAACTCAATGACTAACTCCTAGTACAAGATTGCTAACTCTATCCTATTACTTTACTGGACCAAGTTCGTCAATTGAATTTCTTCACACTCCAAATGATGCAAAATCTCACACTTTACACATCTCCTTTTTCTCTCTTTGTGAGTGCATAAGTTGCTTTGATAAGTCACACTTCTATATATACACCACTCTTAAACATCTTTGCAGCAACTACCTTTGCCCGCCTTAGAAGTCTACTCCAAGTAGGAGTCCTTTTTTGAGTCAAGATCTTTGCTTCTTTAGTGTTGTAGTAGAACTCCAACACTTCAATTTAACACATGTTTATTTTACTGAGATTGTGTGACATGGCTTAACCATCTTTTGATACGGCAGCTTATCTCTATTTAAATATTTACTTCCGTCATGTCAGCTTCTTTAGACAGTAAATTTTATGCTTTCTTGGAACAACTTAGCTGACCCGTTTCATCACCTTTGCCAATCATCAAAACTACATAGATCCCAATACTCATCATCCGAGGACGTCTATTAGTTTAGACTTTTTATGTCAGCTTAGTTTTAGACTTAGAGTTATCTGGGGGCTTGTCCAACATCTCATCAGATAATAAAGGCTTTTAGATATAGACTTAGTATGATCAGCTTTGTGATTCAACATTGTGATGTTACCATTTTATATACGCTTTATGATATTCAGTCTTTCCCTTATTCATGTTCATGTTATTTTTTCGCTTGATTATGCTTTTAACTCATGTTATGAATGTAACATGGGTTAGCTTGGAGCCATTCGTGGTTCTAGGTTCCGTGTCTCGATCCGAGGTCCCAACTTGGGTCATGTCAAAAGGTGAAATTTTTTAATTTGTACCAGTGACTATTTTAATTTATTTTGAATCAGTACAAATTTATTCGGGGCTCTAAATAATCTGTCTTTTTAATATTGATTAAAATTATTATGAAATTCATAAACTTCCATAAATAAATATGTTATTTTAATAAGTGAAGACGTTGTTGTAACAAGTAAATAATTTATTACAATAAATCTCAAAAATGTTATAAACATCCCAATGCATAAATACGTTGTTGCAACAAATTTTAAAGTTGTTATAAAGAATCTCACACGTAAATAAGTTGTTGCAACAAGTGAACCAATTGTTGCGACAAGTAAAGAAGTTAAGTTGCAATTAATTCTAAGTGATTGTAATAATATGTTTACTCTATTGTCACAAATTTTATTATTATTGTTTAGGGATATCATTAGAATATTTTTTCGATTATTAAATGTGGTTGAATCAAGCAATTCTTGATCAATCACACTATTAATCATTCGATTAAGGTTGATAATATGTATAACTACATGATTGATCATCTATTATGATCAAATTACTATTTCATTATTTAAGAATACTATTAAATCTAGTTATTAATCATTAAATATGATTGAATGACTTTATTAATCATTAAGAGTCTATTTGGATTGGCTTATTTTAAGTGCTTTTAAGTCAAAATAGCTTTTAAGCACAAGTTAGAAATCATAACTTATGATTTTTAACTTATAATTCATAAGTAAAAAGTCAATCCAGACAGGTTCTAAGTATAATTGAATCAAGTAATTCATGGCCAAATCACTTTATTCATAATTTGATTAAGATTGACTACACGTATAATTGATCGATTAATTATATTGTGATCAATTTATTATCTTATTGATTAAGTATTCATTAATAATAGTTATTTGATCACTAAATATGGTTGAATAACTTTGTTGATCACTAAATATAGTTGAATTAAGTAATTCATGATCAAATCACTCTATTGATCATTCAATTATGATTGGCTACACATATATTTGTTTCGTTGATCATATATTGTGATCAAACTACTATCTTATTAATTAATTATTTATTAAACATTGTTATTAATTACTAAATATGGTTGAATTTAGTAATTTATTGTCAAATATCATTGAATTATCCTATTGATCATTAGATTAAGGTTGACATGTAGAATTTTCGATTTGTTGCAACGACCACTATTTGTTGCAACGACCACTATTTGTTGCAACAAGTGATGTTACTTTCTGAAAATCTCAATAAGTAAATAAGTTGTTGCAATGGATTCTAAGTTATTGTGATAACATTTTTATTCTTTTGCCACAAAATTGATAATTATTGATTAGGAATATCATTAAATTATTTTGTTAATCAATAAGTATGGTTGAATCAACCAAATCATAGTCAAATCATTCCATTATCATTCTATTAAGGTTGACTATACATATAATTGCTCGATTGACATCTGTTATGTTCAAATTTCTATCTTATTATTTAAGAATATCATTAAATATAGCTATTAACCACTAAATATGACTGAATCACTTTATTGATAATTAAACATGATTAAATCAAGTAATTGACGATCAGATCAATTTATTGATAATTCGATTAAGATTGACTACATGTAGAATTGCTCAATTGATCAAATTATTATCTCATTGATTAAGTATTCATTAAATATAGTTGTTAACAAATAATTATGATTGAATTTAGTAGTTACATGTTATTGATTTACTCTATTGATCATTAGATTAAGGTTGACTACACATAAAATTGCTCAATTTTTTACAATAACTACTTTATTTATTGCAATAATTGTCCGATTTGCAATAACAAAAGAACTTATTGCAACAAGTCTTGTTACTTATTGCAAAACCCCAACTAGTAAATAATTTGTTGCAACAAGTTAAGCTACTTGTTTGAAAACTTTCAACAAGTGACATAGTTATTGCTACAAGTTTCATTACTTATTGGGAAAACCTCAATAAGCGACAAAGTTGTTGCAACAAGTGCTATTACTTATTGAAAATTGTTCAATAATTTTATTTTAGTTAGAACAAGATCAACATAACATATAAATCAAGTTTACAAACAACATTATTTATTATTGCAAATAAGTTTTGCTTCTATGGTATATTTCGCTTTGGGCATGCAGTTCTTTTGGGGCCAATATTTTTCCATACAGAATATTTAGTTTTCTTCAATAAAAATAATTAAAAGATTTCATATTTTCTCTTTGTCGGCCTTTTTTTCCCGTTCACCAGACTCAACATAGAGAAAAAGTATTTCTCTGGCTAAAATTTTTAGAGATAGTTTTCAAGATTACTCAAAAGGTGTGGATGTATAAAAAACTTCTAAATTTTTTTGCGATAACTAATAAAGAAGTTGTATCAACTGTTAAAGCTGCAACAGATGTAA
>JACEIK010001094.1:237149-257800 GCA_018107945.1 Datura stramonium
ATAAATATTTATAATCCATTTTGATTGTAGTAATACAAAGATATTAAATTTTTTTATAATTTTTAATCTCAATATAAATCTTTTTTGACCAATACCTTTGGGACTTAATAAGTTTCTTTTGAGACTTACCACAACCTTCAATATTATAAATAATTTTATTTTCCTGATATTTCAAAACTCTCAATTAATTTTATACTATCAAATATGTTATGACACCATCTACATAGTGAATGTCTCATCCATCGAAAAAATTATATTATTATTATCCTGATCAAAATCATTATAAACGAGACCTCTTTCTTGCCTTACAGTTATCTTTAATAATAGAAGATCTAACAAATTACTTTTGACGTACCATGGGTACACAACTATTGACAAATTTGTGCGGCACACCATTATTGTCAAAATATTTATCAGCAAATATTATTTCTTGCTTTTATTCTACAGTAGTCCATGATAAAATATAATACTAAAAATAATTGATCGATGATCTTTGTACCAAAATAAAATTTCTTTATTTCTTTCAATCCACCCATAGAGGTGAGTTGTGGCACTTATCAAACTATACATGAACAAATTCTTTTTTATAAATTATATCCCATCTCGAGACATTTGCTTTTAAGAATGAGTGAGTATTCACGATACTTATCACAAGTCACATTTTATTTAAGAAATGAACTATAATCATATGTACATGATTCATAAATTTGCATTAGAAGCTCATTATTATGTCTTGAAATTTGTCATATTTATATGAGACACCTCAACATTACTTTGAAAGGTCAAGTGCACCATCACTTTATATTCCTTTATTATAATGTACAATTTATAAAACTTATCAAATGCACAAAAATTGCGTGCCAATGTTCTTCCTTTTAATTACCACAATAATGATTAACATTATTTTGTCATTTGTCATGCTCATGTTCATCATTTAACCACTTGTCTTCGTTCAAACTTATTATGCACTATTACAACATTTCCCCCTAGATGAAGCATATCAAACATATGTGGATCCAATCATGATCTTATACATAAGAAGAACAAAAGATATTTCTTGATCGATTCCTTTGCCCCTCGTTCTTCAAGAATAAGGAAGATCCTTTTCAAGTTTAAAGTTTGTAAGAAAATATTTTGAGAATCCTATGAAGATCAAATTAGTCCCTTTTCCTTCGTACTTCATATAAATAAATCTACGAAAAGCCGTATTCAATAAAAATAAATCTGCGAAAAGCTGTATTCGATGAAAGTAGTATGTATAATTTGGAGGGAGATCTTTCATATTTTTCGAGATTCACCCTATAATATGTGGTAAAAAAACCAAAATGTAAGATCTATGAGTAATATCATAAAAGGCAGAGTCATAAAGCATCAATACTCACCAATACCATAATAAAAAACAGAATGTATCACTACTTTAGCAACTTTAGTGGCTTGACTAGTTACTCGAGATTTCAGATTATTTCGTTTTCTCATATCTGCAGTGTACAGTGATCAAATTGAATCATTTTCGTTTCAGAACCTTTTACTTTTTGTCATCAACGTGGGAGTTAGAATTAATTTCTGTTTAAGCAGGACAAGCTTCATAATTTTTCATTAAAAATATATTATTTAACCTCAATCATCATTATATCATCAATATAGTGCATTGGGGCTTAAACCCAAAATTTTATCCATATAAAAACATGTTTAGATCATAATACGATGGGACCCAAACCTAACATCTTATCATCACTCAAATTGATATCTTAGACTATTAATTGATATAATAAGATTTAAATTTTATTATCCTATACTCTGAATAATAACATAATAGACCGAAATGTAACGAAACCATCCATCCAATCCTTTAAAAACATTATCACTTTTTGTAATTATAGACAAAGAAATATCAAGACTTAAAATATAGCCTCCAACGTACCAAAAAGAATAAGACAAATTTATGTCCTTGATCAAATTAAATTGTAGTAAAAAGAGATTATCAAAGTGAGTTGATTCAGATGTATGAGAATATCAAGTCAGGTGAACGATTAAAGAAAATTAGTCAGATAAGATCACATCAAAAGAAGAAAAATTGATAAATAATCACAGTAAATATGCCAACAGAAGTTGTGTGTGTTCTAAGCAAATCAACAAAATTAGTTTAGACGCATAAAATGTAAGAACTATGCTCCTATTTATCATACCTAAAGAAGATTATAAATTTCAATTTTGAGATAGACCAAAAGACTTTAGAGTTTTATGGCGAAAATGTGAAAGCGAATAAAATATATAAACAAAGCAAGTAACGAGAGATGAGTGAAGAAAATGTAGAGATTTTTTCATTTAGTGTCTACAAGTATATTCAATGTCCCTATTTATAGAATGATATTGAGAGATACAAAGGATTTAAACCATTTGAAATCATGAGATAAGGAAGTTATTCTACATAATAAAAAAGATAATGTGGAATAGACTTTAATTGGTTTCACAACATTTAATTAGCATAGACCAAATTCATCTTGCTAATTGTACAAAACCGCAACTGAATTATTAATACTTTAATAATGCAATTAACTCTTTGTCATTACTTTTCATTTATGTACTCTAATTGAAATCCATATACTTAAAACGTTTGGCCGATTAAGTTAAACTTATTTAATACTGAAAGCACATGAAATGACTGTGTTTTCATATGCAGAACATTTTTAATGAACCATCTTAAATAGTGATACTGATAATAATGCCTACCCCCAAATTCCACTTTTTTAACCATCTAAAGGCGCACAATTATCTTACAAATGAACATCATACCTTTATCAATTAATATGGACAATTAGAAGCTACTAAATTCATGTCACCACAAATCCAATATCATGATTCTCTTCCAAAATTCAGTAAGTAAAGCTTTGTAACTTATTTGCCTAATCTAGAAAATGTTGACATCAGATGGACACTCGATCCTTATATTAGAAAAGTAGAGCCACGAATAACACAATCACATGTTCCAAAGCTATTTCAAGATAAATGTTAGTAATTAACTTTGGAAACAATATGTACCACCCATCATAAAGATGGCTCGAGTTGATGTTTGTTTCATTAGAAAAATAGGTGTTGCAGCTCCAAGGCAGAATACAACTTAAATGATCAATGTTTTTATATCCTAAAGATTCCATCACCAAAGAGAAAATTGATATTAGGTAAAAGAGAGAACCTCGCAACACATAATGTGTCAACCAGGGGATGCAAAATTTATCCAAAATGATTGGACGTATAATATTTCTAGGTGACTTTTTAAGCCCATCGTCAAATCTCAGGGACCAAAGGAAATGTTTTTTTGACATATCTGCAAGTAATGTTTCTTATCTGTCGAGGGTAGAACAAGATCGTACAACTTAAAGAATAGACAAAAGTGATTAAGATTACCAGTGGTTTCACTGATACTGAATAGTGCAGCATCTGAGATTGCAACAGATTATTTAATTGATTACAGGAAATCCTGTTATTTGTGCACGACAAAACAGAGATGTATTGCTTTGTATAGCCAGATTCTTAACCATAGAATACATAGTTAATGAAAGATTCTTGAATTATAACAAAAGAATCTTCTCAGATGGTAATTTTTGTACTCGAGAGGGTCACAGACAAAGGACATTCTTTACATAGTTGATTTCAAGGTTGATAGTCTCTGAAACACAATCAAGATACTAATCTAAGTCGATCAGAAATCACTAATGCACCATATACAACCTAGCTTTGAGAAACTAATCATTATGCATTTGACACTGGCTTTCTGCTTTTAAGGAAATTGGGTCACTTAATCAAATCAGACATTTACAAAAAGGGAAAGGCATAAGTATCCCTGAACTATGACCGAAAGTTCAGGGACACACCTTTTCTTTTTCCCTGAACTAGTTTTTATAGTAATTAGTAGAACCTTTTATGCTGGCGTGTACAGAAATACCAGTTACAACAAAATGAACGTGATACACGCGCTATATTTCCAAGAAAATAAGGGGGCCACTCCATTTCCTTTTATGTTATTCCATTTCATTAGGGTTAAAAGTTTAATCATACTAAAATTTCCATCCCACTATCTCTCTCTCTTTGATCCCTCTCAAAAGTTGACCAGATGCTTTTTGTTTCCCTGCATCCCCTTTCTCTTTTTCATTGTCAATCTCAACAGAATTCATTTTGGGATTTCTGCATTTTTTGACTTTCAAGCTTAGCCAACTGTATCTTGAGACTGTGATAATGCACTTGATCTTTTTTCATATCTTTGATTTTGTTGAACAATCTTGGAAGAATAAACTTTGATGGTTCTTCAACTTCATCATCTCTCCACTAAAAAGATTTTGCAATTCTCAACCTCAATCTTTTATAAAGAACATCACTTTAAAGACAACTCAAATCTAATAAAACCACTACTCTTTGTGCTAGGGGATCCTAGTATGGCACAATGTCTTATCACACTATGTATTCCTTACTTAGGTTTTCTCTTGTGAATTAAACACATCGCATGCTGGAACGAAATCTCCACAATTCAAGGAGACTCACAAATGCAAATCTGTCTCTTTCCACTCCTAATCATTCACCATGTAGAGCATTAATCTTCCTTCAGACGCAAGTTAATAGCATAATGTTTCAGCATTTTGAAATACCATTTGGCCCCCTTTTCTTATCCCATAGTAAACGTAGATCCAACATTGAACCAAAAATAGACAAACATTAAGAGGAATCTAGGACTGAAGGCCAGAACACAAAGCAAGAAATAAAGAAACACGGAGCAGACTTTACTGAATGTAACAAACACAACAAAGGCTAGAAGATTAGTAGCAACCATAAAGTAAAAGCAAGAAGAGAAATGAATTCTGTACATAGAAGGAGAGGAGAAAAGTCAAAGAATAGATCCGATAGAAGAAATAGAAGCACATAAGAAATTAAGAAACTTACCTGGAAAATGATGAAGAGCTGTAGAGAGCACTGAAGGAGAGAGAATTGGAGTGGAGAACTGTACATCGTTATACATCTATCGTGACATTGTGTATCTGAAATGGTACACATGGTTTGGCAAAAGAAAAGCGTGCAGTACACGTGTCTGTTCATCAATAAGATAACCCCAAATATACAGTACAATTCACACAACAGCTTGTACAATTAAGTACTGCAGTGTTCGTCCTCTCCTTGTTGGCTTCTAAAATATAGAAATGAATGAATATCAATTGTCACAATATGTCTTGCCTCATCGGCACTTAGTTACCTACATCACATTTTTATCAACAGAACCACAGTGAACAAATATAATTATTTACTACCAGATACTTGGTACTGCTCTTTTCCTCGCTCTCCAGTCTATCAGCATAGAATACAAGAAGAAAAAAACTTTTTGTGAAGGGAAATTCAGACATTAAAAGTCCAAATCCGATTGATATTAATCAATTAAGACCGGAAAAATGTAGTCATCACCAGTCGATAAAGCCCTCTAGTAGTAGGAAAAATGTAGCATCAACATAAATCTAGCTTAAATACGCTTTACACTAAGAAAGCTTTCTTCACAAAAGAATCAAACATCCAAATAGGAAGCTTTTACTTCACATGACAGCAGTAGTGGCATATCTCATCTGGTAACCATCAGCAAATCTGTCATCAACCATAAAAGCAACAAAAGAAGTACCAGTAAGAGCAGTACCAAAAAAGGAGCAGCAAGAGCATAAGAATAAAATTAAAAGCAACATTACTTGATAGCAGAATATCACACACCAGAAAAAGAGCAGCAATAGCATCTAAACCAAAAAAGCATGGCTGCACTTTTTCTTCCTTCTTTTTAATGTAAAGAGGGGGCCAACTTTAAGAAAAATCTGGACAGAAGTACAACAAAAAGATAACTTCAGAGTGAGTGTAAAGAGCTAAGAAAGTCAGCCAACACCTGTGGCTCTAATACATTTGCCGAGGTTATCCTGCACCAAAAACTAAGCAAAAATAAACATTTGAGCTTTAGATTAACTACACTGTCCTTTTTGTTATCAAAAACTCTAGCATTTCTTTCTCTCCACATGACCGACCAAACTACTGCCTGGAGAGACTTCCAGATGTACCCCGACGCTTTATGCATATCCTGTTTGTGCCATGAAAGGAGAAAATCAACCATACTTCAGGCATGCACCATTTAATTCCCACAGAACTCAGAATAAAATGTCAAATCTGAATGGTGAAGCTGCAATGAAGAAACAAGTGGTTCACATCTTCCCAATCCCTTCTGCAGAGAGAGTATCTATTACAAAGTATTATGCCTCTCTTTTGCAAGTTGTCAAGAGTAAGGCATTTTCATTAGCTACCAACCAAGAAAAACATTTGACTTTGTGAGGCGTCTTACTTTTCCAAATATTCTTCCATGGCCAAAGGGAGTGTGAAGGTGTACTGATAAGTGTGCTGTAGCAACTTCTAACCAAAAATAGACCTTTGGAGTTGCAGTTTCAGAAAAAAGAGTCTGGAGTTGAGCACGGAGGAGAAGTGTTGAGCAACTCCAGCAGCCGTGAGAATTCTTCGACTTCCCAGTCATTAAAGTTCCTTTTGAAGGGGATGAACCACCCTTGATTTTGCCATGAATCTGCTATGGACAAGTGAGAGCTAGAAGTGAGTCTGAAAAGCACGGGGAACAATTCCTTCATAGGAGAATGACCAAGCCATGCATCATGTCGAAAACTAATTTTTCTTCTATTGCCCACCCTAAAGTAAGAGTGATCACCCAGCAAATCCCGAAAAACCCAAATATGTTTCCAGACTCTTAAGCCGAGAGGTGGAGAAGGGTTAAGTGATCTACATTGAAGATAAACCATATTTGGAGCAAATAACAGATTTCCAGAGGTGCTCTTCTTTTGTATTGAAATGCCAAAGCCACTTGCACAATAAACTTTTATTGTGAAGTCTCAAATCTTTAACACCCAAACCTCCCTTTTCCTTATCCAGAATAACCGTATTCCATTTGACAAGGTTGAAAGCCTTCTTTTCCTTGTTACCTCGCCATAAGAAATCCCTTCGAATCTTGTCAAGCTTATCGGAGACAGATGTGGGAAGGGGAATAAGGACATTCTATAAGTGGGAAATGCATCTAGAACACTATTAATAAGGATTAATTTTCCACCAAAAGATAAATACTGGCTTTTCCAATTGGACAACCTCTTTTCGCATTTTTCCAAAATCCCATCCCAGATAGAAACTGATGTAGATTTTGTTCCTAGGGGGAGGCCCAAATAAGTGGTAAGAAAGGAGCCAACGGAGCATACTAAAATATCAGCAAGGAACTAGATAGTTTGTACTTCATTTACGGGGAAAAGCTGACTCTTTGAAAAATTTATGTGAAGACCAGAAATTGTCTCAAAGGCCAGTAGAATAACCCTCAAATAAAGTAATTGAGAGATTTCAGCATCACATAATATGAGAATATCATCCGTGAAAAGGATACGAGAAATTCTCAAGAGTTAGAAATCCTAATAGACGGAGAACCTCTAATCCATTGTTGAAAAACCACAGTCCTGATCATAAAGCTTAACCCTTGCATACTACGAATTAAGATGAAGAGGAATGGAGATAAAGAGTCTCATTGTCTGAGTCCTCTATGAGAGGGCACGAATCCTTGGGGTGAACCATTTAAGAGGATAGAAAACTTGAGAGTAGAGATGCAAAAGGACATCCAATTGATACTTAAAACAGAAAAATCCACATTATATCATTTTTTTCTGACATGAAAATTTAGAACCCATTCAAAGCTTCAAAAGATCAATGATAGAAAACAAGGGACCAAATTCAGCACTGACAGTCACATCAAGATAATACAAGAACAAGCAAAAAGGCGTAAAATAAACTAATATTGAGCTAGAAGTATTCTACAAAGATGACATGGATCAATAATAAGGGAATGATACAGATTAGACGATTGCAAATGTTCTCAATCTGGTAGAGATATGAAACATGCAACACATGATTAGCTGAACTTATGTAAAGCAAGCAAGCAACCATCTTCTCTTTTCAGAATTGCAGTCCAAAGATCAACAACCTTCAGATTCATCTCTTTGCACAGCTCTATAGAGGTCTCTGAATACTGTCAACAGAACACATTTGTTCAAATCAGCTCACGGCAATATCAACTGTTTGTCCAAGTGATGAAAAACTTTCCTCAGTAATAAAAAAGGAAATGCAATTTAGCGACAAGGAAATTTGGAAACAAGTACATCGAACATATAAAAACTTGATGCAGATGATAGGCATTGAGTTACCTTGTATTTTCACGAATTTAGCCTCATCAGCTGGTGGACAATTGAGAAGATAATGTGAACAGAAGCTGCAAGGCTCTACTCACCCCACCCAAAAAAGAAAAAGAAAGGGAAAAGACAAATTGAGATACAACATACAAGTTTGTTTATCTCTGTGAAAGCCAAAGTAAATAAGTGAAACAAATACAAGGTTTCTGGATCATTGTGTATCTTAATGTCTATATGGAATCTTGAGACAGCTATAAAAGTTCCAGCTCGTGGGTAGATACAACATACAAGTTTGTTTATCTCTTTGAAAGCCAAAGCAAATAAGTGAAACACATACAAGGTTTCTGGATCATTATGTATCTTAATGTCTATATGGAATCTTGAGACAGCTATAAAAATTCCAGCTTGTCATACCCATATTTCAAACTAGCAGAGGGTCAAATTTGCCTCTAAACTTTGCAAAATGGTCTAGATATGCCCTCCGTTAATAGTTGGAGTCAATCATGCTCTTGCTGTTAATAACTCACACACATTTGCCCTTATTTTCCAATTCAACAAGCAGAATCACTAAGATAATAATAAAATCCATAAAAACAAAATGAAAATAGAAAATGAAATAAGAAAAAGAAAAAAATGAATACCTAGTCTTCTTCCCATACCTGCTAACCTGAATCCTAACCTTCCCTACAACATCATCATCTCCTCCAAAATAACCGCAAATCAACCATGCCGTCAACCTTTAGTTCATCCATTACTCCAAGACAATATCCCTTTCTCATTCGCGTCAAACATCCATCACCAAAGAAAAACCAATCCTCTTGTGCCTTAAAGTGAAATCACTGAAATAACTACTTAAAAAATCTTTACCAGCAACATATATAGAGATAATCATTTCAATTTTTTATTTTGTCTGTGACAAAAATTACTGCCATTCCACCCTAATATTGAAAAAAGGTTTTGTGACTTTACAAATACAGGGTTTAAAATTTAGTGACCACGTGTGAAGTTAACTTGTTGATACAACTCATTTGCCAGCAGAGCAATTAAATTAAACAAAAAAGGAAGAGGAAATTTACCTGAATTCAGGGATAAGAGACAGTGGAGAGGGGAGCTAGTGGAGAGGGCTGGTCAGTCGATATCCTGCAGATTTGAGGGGATAAACCAGAATTTTAGCTGGGTGTTAAATGCTGTCTACGCTAGTTGCAACAGGGTAATCAGAAGAGACCTGTGGAGGGAGCTATCATCTATAGGTAGTAGATACACAGACCCCTGGATGATCTGTGGTGACTTCAATGTTACAAGATATCCCAGTGAAAGGTCAGAGGGAATGAGGATCACAGGAGCAATGACTGAATTCTCTGAATGGATTAATGGCATGGAATTGTTCGATCCTCCTTTATTTGGAGGATCTTCACTTGGAGAAGAGGGGAATGTCTAGAAACAGCATCAAGACTGGACAGATTCTTGTACTCACATCTTTGGGAAGAAACTTTTTCACAAATCAGGCAGACAGTAATGCCTAGGCTGGGATCTGACCACAACCCCATAATGCTCTCATGTGGTGCATTAGACATAAAGAAATCATATTTCAAGTTTGAGCAATGGTGGATGAAAGTTGATGGGTTCAGGGACAAAGTAAAGAATGGTGGTCCTCCTATGTAGTCAGAGGGACTCCTTCCTTCATACTAGCCTCTAAACTGAAATTCCTAAAAGGAAGACCGAAAGAATGGGGTAAGGAAAATAGAGTGGACTGGAAGCACAAGAAGAAGGAGGTCTTAGATCATCTTGCTAGACTGGGAGAACTACAGGATTAGAGGGTGCTTACTGAAGATGAACTACTTCAAAAAGCACAATTATCTCTGGAATTTGAGATTTCCAGGAATGAAGAGATAGTATGGAGGCAGAGATCTAGAGTGCAGTGGTTGAAGCTGGGAGACAGGAACACCAAGTTTTTCATAGAATGGCCACAGCTCACAAAAGGTTCAACTCAATTGAGAAGCTAGAGGTGGAGGGAGCTGCAGTGGCTGATGCTGAAGGTATAAAACAGGAAATTGTCAGTTTCTACAAAAAACTTTATAAGGAGACAGAAGGACGGAGACCAAACTTCAATCTTCAAGGGACTGCTCAGATCAGTTATGGAGGAGAAAGAATGGCTTCAGAGACAGTTTGAGGAAGAGGAAGTACTGGAAGTCTCACAAATGTGTGCAAGTGACAAGGCCCCTGGACCAGATTGTTTCCCAATGAGTTTCTACCAAAGCTTCTGGGAGGTTATCAAGAAGGATTTCATGAATTCTTTGAGACATTTCCATGAACACCAGGTATTTGAGAAGAGCTTAAATGCTACATATGTGGCTCTGATCCCAAAGAAAGTAGGGGCAGTAGAACTTAGGGACTTCAGACCCATAAGTTTAATAGGAGGAATATACAAGATCATTGCAAAACTACTGGCAGAGAGGCTGAAAACAGTGATCAGCAAACTGGTCAACAAGCACCAAATGGCATTCATAAAAGGAAGACAGATCATGGATGCTGCTTCGATAGCCAGCGAGTGTGTAGATTCAAGGCTAAGGGGTAAGGATCCTCGGATTCTATGCAAATTGGACACTGAGAAGGCCTATGACCATGTCAATTGGGGTTTTCTGATAAACCTTATGCAGCAAATGGGTTTTGGACAGACTTGGCTAAAGTGGATTGCTTTCTGCATTAAAACCATTAGGTTCTCAATTTTGGTGAATGGAGAACCTGCTGGTTTTTTTCCTTCAGAAAGAGAAGCTAGACAAGGGGAGAGATCCCCTCTCTCCCTTCTTATTCATTCTTGTAATGGAGGGCCTCAACATCATGATGAGGATAGTAATCCAGAATGCCTGGAAAGACTTCAAAATTGCCACTCACACAAGAGATGATATGCAGATATGTCATCTGCTATATGCTGATGACACACTTATTTTTATGTGAAGCAAAAGAGGAGCAGATTAGGATGATCAGGATGATACTGGTGGTCTTTGAGGCAGTTTCTGGCTTAGCAGTTAATTGGAGGAAAAGTAGTCTTTTTCCAATAAAAGAGGTCACACAAATGCAGAGATTAGCAGATATTTTGGAGTGCAAAGTTGAAAATTTACCTACAGTTTATCTTGGGATGCAGGCACAAGGAGCTAGTGATTTGGGATGGGATCATTGAGAAACAGAAAAAAAAACTAGCAAATTGGAAGGCCCAGTACTTCTCCTTGGGAGGGAGAACTACCCTGATAAACTCAGTCTTAGATTCTCTTTCTACCTATGTTATGTCTCTTTTTCCTCTGCCCCAAGGTTGAAAAAAGGCTAGACAAACTTAGAAGGGATTTTTTATGGCTGGGAAACAAAGAAGGCAAGGGTATTCACTTGATAAAGTGGCAGATTGCTCAGCTAGATAAAGGAACTGGTGGACTGGGGATCAGAAACCTGAGATTGCACAATGAATGCCTACTGTCTAAATGGCTATGGAGATTCAATTCAGAAGATCAGGCTCTATGGAAGGAAGTCATATCAGTGATATATGGTCAGAGGGACTATTGGTGCTCCAATGAAGTCAACAACACCTATGGGATCTCAGTGTGGAAAACCATCAGAAAATTGTGGAATCATTTAGCTAGAGACAGTGTGTACAAAGTGCGCAGGGGTTCCAATATTCTTTTTTGGAAGGACCATTGGATTGGTCAAGAGCCTCTAATGACTTCCTTCCCAGACCTTTACCTAATATGCAGCCAACCAGAAGCAAATATAGAAGAAGTGTGGTCTCCTCAAGGGTGGAACCTGGTTTTTAGAAGGTTTTTAAACGATTGGGAAGTTGCAGAGGTAGTTGATTTATTACAAGGAATGAGTGAGTTCAATGGCACAAACGCAGAAGCTGATACAATCCAATGGAAGCATAACAGAGATGGGAGATTTTCAGTAAAGAGACTTTACAACAAGAAAGTAAAGGAGCTTACAGGGACCACGACTGGACCCTGGAAACAGGTTTTGGAGCAATTCAATACCAACTAAGGTAAAATGTTTTACCTGGCTGGTAGTTAGAAAGGCATGCCTCACACATGAAAAGCTCCAAAGGAAGGGATTTCAGACAGCCTCATGGTGTTCTCTATGCAATGACACAGCGGAGACTAATAGCCATTTGTTCCTCCACTGCAAAGTTACTGCTCAATTATGGAATATGTTCTTGAATATAACCCAATCAAGATGGACAATGCCCAAGCACACAGCTGTCTACTGAGCTGCTGGATGAGAAGGGATGGAAGCAAGAGCCAGAAGAGGTGGTGGAACATGATTCCCTCATGCATCTGGTGGACAATCTGGAGGGAGAGAAACAATAGGTGCTTTGAAAATATTACAAACTCAATTCAGGGCATCAAATGGAATTGTATGAAAACTTCTTATTTCTGGTGTAGAGAAGATAGTATAGAAGACACTGCTCAAATTGTAGATCGCATAGGCTCCTTATAGGCTGAAAGGAGCTGTTTTTTGGTGATGATGTAAATTTGGACTGGCAGCCAGCATAGCCTAATGCTGAGGAACACAACTTTACTTTTATCACATTAAAAAAACAAAAAACTGAATTCAATATGCACAACAGTTACTCCAGCAGATATTTGCTTACACTTGGTCAAAGTTGGAAATTCACCATCCGGTGATGGTGCATACAGTAATCTGTCCAGCAATAAATCTACAAGACCTGTTGAATTTTCACTTGGTCACCATATACTATTAATGGCTTAATTTCCTCTGAAATATCCCGGATAATTCATTCCGTCAGCAATAACATCACCTTGGCCAACAACAGCATTCTACTACACCCCAAGAAAAATTCTTCTTTCTCAATGTTCAGCAAACCATCCTCAATGTTTTCCACAGCACCATCCTAGTGATTTTAGACATCTGCCAATCACAAGCAGCACTTGCCTCTAGATACAGCTTCTGGTTTCTGTCAAATGTGTGGCCTCCAACAATGAGTTTGTAAAGCACATACCATCCAGAGGATTCTTTATTTCCTGACAAATGTAAGCCAACTCTTTCATCCGAGAATAAGACTTCTTTTTCTGTTGCCTCCGAACTCGTACAGCTTTGCTGCAATTCATGATTAGCAAACAAATAAATGTGATAAAACTGAAAATGACGAAACCAGATAAGGAGAGTCCTCTTTTTCAAAAAGAAAAACCAAAAACCAAATCAAATTAATTAAGCATTCAATATACATACTATAAGATTCAGATTTTGCTTAGTATCTAGTCTTCCCAGTGACAGAATTGATCCACTAACTTGTGTTAACCTATTTGGGTGCCTATGTAGTTTATGCAAAAATTTAAACACGAATAATCAGGAGAACACACATATCCAGGATTACCTAAAGGTTGTCAACTGCGCATAGCATACAACCACTTCACAAATTAGACACGTCCAGTACATAGGTGACGCTTATCAGATTCCAGAAAAAGGAAACAAATAGGATTATGTACACCTGAGAACCTCCAGGTTAATAGGTCATCAACATTAAAGTCAAGAGAATACCATACTAATTGGAAACTTTAGCAAAAAATAGAGTTAAGAAATACACAGAGTTGGTGGCTTACAACAATTTACCAAAGGGAATTCTGAGGTTACACAAGCTACAATGTGCAGCTCCATACAAAAAGTCCATATTCTGTTGAAACACATGGACCAGGGAAGGAAGCCCAACAATACCAGAGAGACTATATCCAGCCTCTAGCTTGTGTTCATCATAGATCTTCTTTTCTTAAGAAGCAAATACATAAAACGAGCTTCGTGTCACCTATTTTCTTCATCTAGCAAACTAATCAACAATTTAAGATTATAGTCACAATGAGAACTGAGAAGATTTCATATGACGTATACCTCGATCGAATGATAGAACAGGGTTTTCATGCCAGATACTGTTTTTTATACTTCTCTTATCAAACAATTCTTAAGGAAGAGAGAATTTGAACTCGCATTTAAGTTGGTTGATTTGATGGAAAGAAGCGAGATTGAGCGAGACAGTAACTTATATTACTTTGATCAGTGGCGTTTCTAGAAATACCAGGTCATTTGATGGGAAATGACTTGTTCCAAAGAGACGGTACGAAGAATCTAAGGAAATGTTGTTCCGTCTATTTCATCAGAATACCATGTTGCCTAAGGAAAAATGTTTGAAAATCTTAGTTAGCTCTCAAGAACAAATAAATTTCTCGCACTTTGGCTGATAAACGATATGAAGAACACTCCCCTAGTGCCAAATTTGTACTTATATGCAAGGAGCTTGTTTTCCTAAAGAAAATATTTTCCAAAATTTTTGAACAACCGAACACAAGAAAATAAGGAACTCCATACCGAACACATCCATCATTTTTTTCTGACGTGAAAATTTTGAACTCATTGAAAGCTTCAAAAGATCAATGATAGAACACAAGTGACCGAATTCAACATTGACAGTCACATCAAGATAATACAAGAACAAGCAAAAAGATGTAAAATGAACTAACAGTGAGCTAGAAGTATCCTATAAAAATGATATGGCTCAATAATAAGGGAATGATACAGATTAGATGATAGCAAATGTTCTCAATCCGGTAGAGATAAGAAACACGCAGCACATGGTTAGTTGAACTTATTAAAGCAACCAACCAACCAACCAGCTTCTCTTTACGGAATTGCAGTCCAAGATCAACAACCTTCAGATTCATCTCTTTGCACAGCTCTATACAGGCCTCTGAATACTGTCTACAGAATGCATTTGTTCAAACCCACTCACAGCAATATCAACTGTTTGTCCAGGAGATGAAAAACTTGCCTCAGTAATAAAAAAAGAAATGCAATTTAGGGACAAGGAAATTTGGAAACAAGTACATCAAACATATAAAAACTTGACACAGATATAGGCATTGAGTTACCTTGTATTTTCACGAATTTAGCCTCATCAGCTGGTGGACAACTGAGAAGATAATGTGATTAGAATTTGCAAGGCTCTACTCACCCACCCCAAAAAGAAAAAGAAAGGAAAAGACAAATTGAGATACAACATACAAGTTTGTTTATCTCTGTGAAAGCCAAAGCAAATAAGTGAAACTAATACAAGGTTTCTGGGTCATTATGTATCTTAATGTCTATATGGAATCTTGAGGCAGCTACAAAAATTCCAGCTTGTTATACCCATATTTCAAACTAGGGCAGAGGGTCAAATTTAGATATGCCCTCCATTAATAGTTGGAGTCAATCATGCCCTCGCTGTTACAAACTCGCACGTATTTGCCCTTATTTTCCAATTCAACAAAGAGAATAGTTAAGAAAATAATAAAATCAATAAAATAAAATGAAATAAGAAAAAGAAAAATATGAAAACCTAGTCTTCTTCCCACACCCGCAAACCAGAATCCTAACCTTCCCTACAACATCATCTCCTCCAAAATAACCGCAAAACAACCATGCCATCAACCTTCAGTTCATCCTTTACTCCATGACAGTATCCCTTTCTCATTCCCTTCAAACATCCATCACCAAGGAAAAATCAATCCTTTCCTGTGCCTTACACACTGAAATAACTACTTAAAAATCCCTATCAGCAACATATATGCAGATAACCATTTCAATCAGGAACGATTTTTAACCATTTCAATCTGGAACGATTTTTACTTTGTCCGTGACAAAAATTACTGCTGTCCTACCATAACATTGAAAATAGGTTTTGTGACTTTACAAGTACAGGGGTTAAAATTTAGTGACCACACATGAAATTAATCTGTTGATATAACTTATCTGCCAGCGGAGCAATTAAATTAAACAAAAAGGGAAGAGAAAATTACAGAATTTACCTGAATTTAATATGCACGACAGTTACTCAATCAGACATTTGCTTATACTTGGTCGAAGTTGGAAATTCACCATCAGGTGATGGTGCATACAGTAATATGTCCAGCAATAAATCTGACAAGACCTGTTAAATTTTCACTTAGTCACCATATGCTATTAATGGCTTAATTTCCTCTGAAATATCCCGGATAATTAATTCAGTCAGCAATAACATCACCTTGGCCAACAACAGCATTCTATTACACTCCCAAGAAAAATTCTTCTTTGTCAATGGTCAAATGAACCATCCTCGATGTTTTCCACAGCATCATCCGAATGATCTTAGACATCTGCCTCTCACAAGCAGCACTTGCCTCTAGATACTGCTTCTGGTTTTCTGTCAAATTTGTGGCCTCCAACAATGAGCTTGTACAGCACATATCATCCAGGGGATTCTTTACTTCCTGACAAATGTTTGCCATTTCTTTCATCCGAGAATAACACTTCTTTTTCTGTTGCCTCTGATTGAACTCGTAGAGTTTTGCTGCAATTCAGGATTAGCAAATAAATAAACGTGATAAAACTGAAAATGACGGAAACCAGATAAGGAGACCCCTCTTTTTCAAAAAGAAAAACCAAAAACCAAATCAAATTAATTAAGTATTCAATATACCTATATAAGATTATACATTTTGTTCAGTATCTAGTCTTCCCAGTAACAGAATTGATCCACTAACTTGTGTTAACCTACTTGGGTGCCTATGTAGTTTATGAAAAAATGTAAACACAAATAATCAGGAGAACACACATGTCCAGGATTACCTAAAGGTTGTCAACTGCGCATAGCATACAACCACTTCACAAATTAGACACGACCAGTACACAGGTGACGCTTATCAGATTCCTGAAAAAGGAATAACAAATAGGATTATGTGCACCTGAGAACCTCCAGGTTAATAGGTCATCAACGTTAGAGTCGAGAGAGTACCGTACTAATTAGAAACTTTAAGCAAAAAAACAGAGTTAAGAAATACACAGAGTTGGTGGCTTACAACAATTTACTAAAGGGAATTCTGAGGGTACACAAGCTACAATGTGCAGCTCCATACAAAAATCCATATTCTGTTGATACACATGGACCAGGGAAGGAAGCCCAACAATATCAGAGAAATCATATCCAGCCTCTAGCTTGTGTTCATCATAAATCTTCTTTTCTTAAGAAGCAAATCATACATAAAACGAGCTTCGTGCCACATATTTTCTTCATCTAGAATACAAATCAACAATTTAAGATTATGGCCACAAGGGACATATTTATTGACAAGCATATCGTGACATATCTTCAGTGCATGAACACTCCAATTATTAGCACAAAGAGAACTGAGAAGACTTTCATACGATGCCTTAGAAGGGGCCAATCCTTTTTTAAGCATTGTGTATGAGAGCGATAGAGCATCCATGAGCCTCCCATGCTTGCATAGACCTCTTATTAAAGTGTTGTAGACGATGTTATCTGGAGGACAACCCTGTGCATTCATTCTGTTGAAAAGCCTAACAGCACGATCAATTTCACCACTTCGGAAGTGCCCATCAATTAGAATAGTAAAAGTAACTTGATTTGGTTGGATGCCTTCATTTTGCATTGAATCAAGGTGCTTGTATGCGTCTTCCATACTCCCTGTCCAGCAAAACCCAGAAATTATGCCATTATACAAGTACAAATTTGGCATTAGGGGAGTGTTCTTCACTTCGTTTATCAGGCAAAGTGCAAGAAATTTTATTTGTTCCTGAGAACTAACTAAGATTTTCAAACATTTTTCCTTAGGCAAAATAGCACTCTGATGAAGTAGACGGAACAACATTTCCTTAGATTCTTCGTACCGTCTCTGTGGAACAAGCCATTTCCCATCAAGTGGCCTAATATTTCTAGAAACGCCGCTCACCAAAGTAATATAAGTTACCAGGTCTCGCTCAATCTCACTTCTTTCCATCAAATCAACCAACTTAAATGCGAATTCAAACTCTCTCTTCCTTAAGAATTGTTTTATAAGAGAAGTATAAAGCACAGTATTTGGCTTGAAACCCTCCTCTATCATTCGATTGAGGTATACACAGCCCTTCTCTATCATGTTTTTCTTAACTAACCCATTTATAAGAGCAGTATAAGCATAGTGGCTTGGTTGAACTCCATCTTCCAACATTTTGTCAAAGAGCTCATGGGCCTGAATAGCTCGTCCATTTCTTGATAAAGCATTAATCATTGTCACAAACATAGTTTCATCAGGATAAATTCCAGCCTCGAGCATTCTTTGGAAAACTCCAAGGGCCTCGTCTATTCTCTTTTTTTTGCCCAAACACCCAATGATGGAGTCATATATAGCAACACTAGGCTTCAATCCACTCTCTTCCATTTGGTCCAGAACTTCAAATGCTGATTGTATGTCACCCTGTTTACAGTATTCAGTTACCATAATCAAGAATGTTGCTTGATTCGGAACTTGACCTTGGTCTTGCATAACATCAACAAGGAACTTGGCATCCTCAAGTAGTCCCTTTTGGTAAAGGCACTTGATCATGGAATTATAAGCTGACAATGAAGGCTGAAGAGAAAGGCTTGCCATCTTATCCATGCAAAGCTGAGCCGAACATAGTTTTCCTCCTAGACACAAAGCAATAATGTATATATTGAAAGCAATACTAGCCAGTGGTAAGTTTCTTGCCACAATTTCTCCCAAGAGACAATCGATATCAAGCATGATATCTGTAGTAACTTTACGACTGGTAGGGCTAGGGATGTAAGAGAGGTCAATACCACAACTGTTCTTGGCAATTGCTCGCAAAAATGTGCATGCTAGACTAATCTCTGACCCTCTTGGATGATTGTTGATCAAGGTAAAAAACACAACATGGTCAGGAACCAATCCAGTGTACAACATCTTCCTGTATAGGTTGTCTACTTCCGCCAACCGATTCTCTTTATAAAGTGCAGAGATTAAAGCAGTATAAGAGTGAACACTAGGAGCAACATTGCACTGAATCATGTCATCTAATAGAGTCAATGCTCGATCAACTTTATGGTCCTTGCAATACTTGGCAATCATGATTTGGTAACTTACTGCATCAGGTTCTAAACCAAATTCAACCATCTGCTGATGCAGCACCCAACCCTTGTCGAACATGCCCAAGTTTATAAACCCATTTATCAGCGTGTTGTAAGTATACTTATCTGGTTCACAGCCCAACTTGAGCATCCTGAGAAATACCATCATAGCCGTTTTCATTTTTTGGGTCTTGGAATAGCTGTTGATGAGAGTCGTGTACATGACTTTATCCAGAACAAAACCAAAAGACTCCATATCCATGCACAACAATTGCGCTTCCTCGACTCTATCCCTCTTACATAACGAACGAACCAATGTTTTAAACAAATGGACTGTGGGCGGCACCCCTCTATCACACAATATGTCAAACACATAGAGAGCTTCGTCTAAGTACCCCCGGAAGCACAAACCATCCACTAACTTATTGTAACAACTGAAACAGAGTAATACCTCAGCATTAATAGCTTCCACAAAAACATCAAACCCATCCAAGATTCTATCTTGGCCACAAAAGCCCTTAATAAGCTCATTACACGCACTACTGCAAGGTACCAACTTCATATCCAAAAGTTTATCAAAAAGCAACTTAGCTTCCTCCAGTTTTCCCAAATTACAGTAACAAATCACCATGGAATTCAATACAGAATGGTTCAGCTCAATACCTCTGTTCAAAATGCAATCTACATAAACAACCTCGGCCTTGCGGGTTTCTCCAGATGTCACGAGTTGCCGAATGAGAAAATTATAGCTAGTTGCGTCAGGCTCAACTCCGTGAGAAATGGAAAATTCAACAGCTGAGATAGCTTCAGAGACTGATGAGGATTGCTTGATGATTCTCTGAATCACTTTCTGAGCTGAATCCAACAACCCGCGAACTATTAAATTCTCTGCAAGCGAAAAACACAAGGTCTTGTGATTAATTGGGGTTTTCGGAACACATGATGTTGCTTCCGCAGGTAAAGGGAAGGTAGTAAAAGGTCTCGTTGTTCTTGAGAGATAGAAGCACAACCAATTGTGCAGACCAAGTCTATGCTTGGTCATGATAAGGAAGGAATACAATGGAGAACGGCGTTTTCAGGAACTCAGGAAATACCACCGACGACGTGAGGAGGAAAGAGGCAACGGGTCCTTTGATTCTCCTTCAGCAGACACCACCAAAGTCAAAGTCGCCGGTGATTATGTTGTTAACATAGGACGGCAGAATTGGATAAGCAGAGATAGTAAACCGAGGAGGGTAGAGAGAGAATTCTTCAATGGCCAAGAACATAGAAGCCGCCGGCGCTGGTTTCACGTCGGCAGCACTGAACATGAAAAATCAGTGGGGACTGGGGAGCAAGGAGGGCTTTAGTTCTTTTTTTTAATTTTCGGAAGGCTTTAAAGTCTGTTTGGTTAACTATTTGGGATGCACTGTGGAAAAAAAAAAATTATTTGGGACGCTAAAAATGTTTATTATTTTTATAAAAAATGTTGTTTTTTAAAAAAAAAGATGGGTGTTTAAGTA
>JACEIK010001094.1:257956-270018 GCA_018107945.1 Datura stramonium
TTTCATATTCCTTTGTTGGTATATCTCTCTACTTTTCTTATTTCTTTCTAATTGTCTTCCATTTTGTTTGTAGATTCGATTTTCAGTAATTGCTATTGTCCTCTTCAAACTTTTTGAAGTTTCGCTCCATTTGTATTTTATATTTCTATTGTTATCGTACTGTTTTTACTTTTGTCTACTTTATAGCTCCGTTGTATCCGTTTTGATTGGTTCACTTTACTATTTCCTACTCTCTTCTTGTCAGTTAGATTCTTCTTGTGCTTATCCTTATTGCTTGTAGTTGTACTTTGTCTGTGTTGATGATTCTCTTCCCATGGGTTGGAAGTTCCTGAGACCTGTTAAAATGCCTGTCTTCTTGCTCTTCAAATGCAATGTTAGCCAGCTAGTCAGCAAGTGCATTCCCTTCCCTGTATATATGTTGTATGCTCATGTTAGGCTGCTCATTATTTCTTTTATTTCTTTAATACTATCTACTATTTGCCACGTTGTCTTCCAGACTTCTTTTATTATATTTTTTAAATGCCAAATAGTTTATTTTTATACTCATATTTTGGGTATTTTATGAATGACAATACTTCACTACTTCTTGTATTGTTCTTGTTTTTGCTTCTATGTTAATAGTTATTCCTATTTTGGAGCTTAGTCTTGGATTTCCTTTACTTGCTCCATTTGTGCTACACTTCATTCTTCCTTCTGTTGGAAAATCCCATCTTATCATACAATAATGGATTTTGGGTTTGTAGTTACTAAGGACATTTAGAATAGACAAGTAGTCTATTGTAATTCCTCTTATCCATGGGTATGAACTTTGTATGAATCTGTAAATGATCTGTTGTGCTTGATATACTATTCTGCTATACGAAATACTCTTTTCATGTCTTCTTGAGTTCCTTCTCTTTCACAATTTTCATATTATGATTCCTGGAATAATCTTTTTAGTTTTGTCTATACAAGTTGATTCCACCATGTAATAATAACCTGTTGTAAATTTATTCCTTCAATATTCAATCCTGCACAAGATGCAAAGTATTTTCAAAGTTATACAGCTATTGGAGATGTTAGTAATACGTGATTCGTGGTCTCTTGTATGTAGTACTCACAACACCAACATCTTGAGGCATTTTGGATTCTCAATATTGACAAATTATCACGTGGAAATTCTTCTTTTACTAACCCTCCAAAAGAAAAAACACATCTTTATAGACATTCCTTTATCCACATATACCTATATTTTCTCTTCTTTCTTTCTTGTTTCATCCCATGCAGTTTTAACAGTGAACTTTCCTGTTGAACTCCCCATCCATCATGGTAACATTAGTTAATTTACGACTGATGTTATGTATAATGTAATTGATCATCTCCTCTGATATCTTCTCTAGTAGTTTCTGCACATTCCACTTACTATCAGTAATGAATTCTTTTACTTCAACCTCTTCATGAGTCCAGTCTATACTCTACAAAATATAATGCTTCTTGTTTGGTCCAGTTATCAAACCAGAAACTAGAAATTCTTGCTTTTAGTTGCCACCATATTTGGTGTTCCACTTACTTCCTCATTTCTATCATTTTTTTCCATACCGGTGATACAAATGTTCTATATGCTACCATTGAATAAGCTTTTTTACAGTATTTGTTAACCATATAAGAGCTCCATAATGATCTACCTATTTTGAGGTTTCACCTCAATTTAGCAAATAGAGCTTTTGAAATTTTAAATAATGATCTAAATGCTAATCCCAAAAGAGAGACACATCTTATCCCAAGCAATTCAATGATTCTTTTTTTCTACTACTGTGCTACCCAAAAAAGACTCTGAAAAAAATTCTATGCAGATGATTAATCACTTCTTTAGGGGAGTTTAGAGCTGAGAGTAAGTATACTAATATGGTATATAGAACATTTGTAATCAGAATAATTTTCCCACAAAAATTTAATAGCCTGTTTTGTCAGGATAGAATCCTTCTCATAACCTTTCTCAGCAAGTCCTCGTAGTAGCTTATCTTCGATAGAATATAGGACATTCCAGGTATCTGAAAGGAAAAGTTCCTCTTTTTATTCATGTCTTCCTCTTGATCATCTTGATGACTAACAAGGGCATTTTGTCATGAACATACAATGAACCTTTTGCATTATTGACAAGCTGCCCCGAGTTATTCTCATATCCCGTTATCACTTTTATCATTTCTTTTATGTCCTGTGGGTCTGCTGAAGTAAACAATATGGTGTCATATGCATATGCTAGATGATTTATTTTAGGACTCCACTTATGTAATTCATAGCCTTTGTAATCTCTGTCTTTATGAAGGTTATTTAAACTTCTGGGTAGTGCTTCAACTGATAGAATGAATAGAGCTGGTAATAATGGATCACCTGCTTTAGCCTTCTTGTAAAGTGAAAGAAACTATAAGATTGTTCATTTATCAACTCTGAGTACTAATTGTTTGATATTAGTCTCCATATCATATTTATCACTACTTCGGAAAATTCAAATTTTCTTAGAATTTTTGTGAAGAAGATTCTTGATACTCTATCATATACTTTAGTTATGTCCAATTTAACGACCACATTATGTATTTTATTACTAAACTAATTAAATAATACTTCTTTTGTCCTATTAATCTTTTCACAATATATACATATATAAACTGTATAAATATTTCAGTTACATAGTTGTCTTAAATTTTTTAAATAAATGAATAAAGTAATAATGTAGTAAAATGACCAAATTGTTAAAATAGAGTTTAAAATTAAGAAGGTGGACTCCCGTATTAACTATTTTTTGAGTGATTTCAATATAAAAATAATTAATTATATTTAGTTAAAATATTAAAAAATATGACATGGGTCAATAACTTCTCCAAATTTTGTAGATATTAATGTTAAAAATAGGGAACTCATCTTAGTAATTATTTATGACTAAGACACAGAGAAATTAATTTGAAGAAAAATGACGAGTTAAAATTGGGTGTCAATAATGTCTACTGTATATTCGTATTTTGTACTCATGCTACACTTACTACATCTTTTTTATGTAGATTCTAGCACTACAAGGCCTAATTGATATTATGTCTGAGGTGATATTTCTTTGGAGTTTGTTGAGCTACTTAGCGTTCAGAGTGAAGTCAGACTCCATCTATCTTTACTATTTCAGACAGAGTTATAATTTTTTAGATGAATGTATTAAGTTAGATGATCTTATACCGGTGACACTAGGTTTTGCCATTTATTTTACTTCCGCATTTCAATTCTTCATTATGAAGGATCGAATTTTAAGACGGTTTACTCTAATGATTTATTTTCTTCGGCGGTTCTATGGCTATAGTTGTGTTAGGATGAAGTATTGACTTACCTATCGTGGGTGCGTGTAGGTGTTATCACGACATTAAATTTTGGGTCCATATTGTCAATTATACTTCTACCCTATATAAAAGTAGACTATGATGGGCAAATAATAGTACTACACCTTTAATCCTACTAGTTAAGATCTTAGTGATTATCTTATACACAAGGAAACAACAGGGAAATGTGCGCATAATCTTTAACTAAAATTGGATTATTCGTTTTGGGGACCAATGTGACTATAATACAACTAAAAGCTTTAGTAATTTACCAGAACAAAAGAAATCCTTTTTGGCTAGAAAAATATTATTCTAAATCAAATTCCAGTTCTCTATAAAGAATTCAGTAGGGTAGCCATCACAACCCAATCAGGAAAAGCGTGACTGATACCTGGTGTCACCCCCGATATGAGCATATATGACTGTCACGGTCCGAGCATGGACCCCAGATCGAGACACGGGACCTAGAGCCATGAATGACCCCAAGCTAACCTATGACACATGCATAACAAATCCAAGAGCATAATTAAGACAGAAATTAAAGCACAACATGATTTAGCGGAAGTATGATATATCTCAAAGATCATAAGCGGAGTCAACACTCGATTCACATAATATCTGTTAAGCCTCTAAACTGTCTAATAAGCTGATAGGACAACACACCCGACTAGCTCGCTAAAGTCAGAAACTGAAATAGCATAATCAACAAACTAAACTAATATCCTCGGAAGATGAGGACTCATCGATACAGGGACTGAGCTGGACTGTGGTGGGAGCGGGGCTAACGGCGAGACTGAGTCTGATTACTCAAACCTGTATCATGAAACGATACAACATAGAGTATGCGGTCAATACTTTGAATGTACTGAGTATGCGAGATAAGTAAAATAGATTAATAAAATGCATAAGAGTCCATGAGAGTAGGACAATTCAAAACATAATGTAATAATCGTAACGTAAACATGAGGGCTCAAGGCTTTCAAAATCATTCACAAGCTAGTCATAAATATACTCATAAGGGAAATCTTGTAAAAACATATCATGAGTCAAAATATCGTAATCATGAACATGCATAAGACATAAAAAACAATGGGAGGACTCGTCATAACTGACATCATCATGATAAAGATTACATGATGCCCTAACTATTACACTCAAGTGGGCAGAGCCGTCCAAAACCTTGTCAGGGTAAAGGATGCTAAATGACATGATATCATTCGTGACTCGGGATGACAATCTCCAATAACAACGACCCCTACATGCTCCCATTGAGGCAAGAGATACACTCTCCAAATAGAGAGGATCCCATATTTCTTGGGTTAAGGAAACCATTCTCTAATATCGAGGATCTCTTATCCTACGGTGGCATGTAGTTCTAAGACTCAGGGTTTACCTGAACCTCGGGCCTACTCGGTACTAGACACTACTCTCAAAAATATGCACATAGCTCATAGAATAATCATGAAACATACTTGAAATGCATGGGCTAGTTAAAATCATAAGATACATGAACATTCTTGAAATACGTGGACTAGTAATGAAAGAGGCCCATGAGTCGGCCATAAACATATACATGATCCTTGTAAAAACTATGCATACTTGAGAAATTTATCATACTTGAAATTCATAAATTCATGAAGGATTCTTATACGAAATCATATATCATACATCATAAAACATAAATTAGGGCTTGAGAGAATTGAAAACATAAGAGGATCATAGAATTTCATAAAAAGGAATTTAACCTAAAAATTTATGATCATGCTTGCAATATAGAGGACCATAATTTTCATGAAAACTTGAAGGGAACATGAAATCCTAATCATGAAATCAATGAACTCATCAAATTAGTCATACCTATAATAGAATCATAGAGGAATTCAACAACACCCAACATAATCCTTAGAACTTCCGAGTTTGGGCATGGGGGATGGGTGATCATGAGTTTAAGTAAAGAAAGGACATGATGGTGGAAGAAACCTTTCATTAACAATCCCACATACTTGGGTTCACTGAATTTTAGCTTTAGCCTGAGACCTACAGAGAAAATTTGAGAAGATGAGAGTGAAATTGATGAAGAACCCTTGATGGCCTTGGAAAAAGAATTTTGAATTCAAAGTAGGAATGAGGGTATAATGACTTAGTCTAGTAAACCCTCTAAGATCCTTATTAGGAAGCCCAAAACAACGTAATATAGGAGTTAAAAGCATATGAGATTACAAAATTGCCCCTGAGAATCGAGCAAAAACTGGCCCCCATAAACCTGGAAAGTACAAGTAAACACGCAAACAAAACCTACCTGGCCCCCATAAGCTCGACAAGTCCAACAAGTAAACCATAATGCACAACACTTAGCTGACACAACTCACCTATCATCACCTCTAGACCTCTCAATGGCCTCAGCTAACACCAGCCAATATCTAGTATCCAATGTTATAATGTAATAGATAACACAATCAACAATCACAATATAATGCCAAGCAAATCAAAAGTAAACACCAATCAGTCAACATCATCAAACAAGCACTACCGGACCTTCTCTCGATTTTTCATAGTTAACAGAGCTCCATCCATTTAGGAGAGCCAACCGCGATCCCAAGAAGGCTCATAACAGACATATACGATGTTCTATGTACCTTCCCATCGGTCTTGCATGTCTCAGAATGGCCCTATGGGAGGCAAACTCAACTCAACCATAGACCAATTGCTCTACCCCTTGGACTCAACCCCGCAACGGGACCTACTCTCAGTGTTGGGTATTTACGAATCCAAGGGCCTTAATACACACACTAAAAAAAATCACAGAGTCAAAACATTCAAAATCAACAATAATAACAATACATATTCAAATATCCCACAATCGGCTCTCAAACTCCACCAACCAACTATCATAATATAGTACTATTCTTACACGTCTAGCCATTCACCGATGAGCCATTAATTGAGCTAAAGATTACCATCCTAACCAGTCTATCCTCAAGCTTTACAAGAAGCCCACAAGCCACTCTACTCACCACTAACAACAAGGAACACAGCCAAGCCAATCCAAGCGTCACCCTGGCTGTCCACGTGTCATCGACACATCCGAAATGACCACCGACTCTAATATAACAAAAGATCATCATAACCATCAATCTTAACCACTCTAGACCATCATTAACTTGTAAATATCATCTCCTAATATTATTTACACAAGCATCCATAAATTGCTATAAGAACCACATGCCTCACAGACGATTGCTCAACACGAGCCTAATAATTTGTCCTGACTACGATTCTCCGCACTCAAGCCCGAGCCATCAACCAAACCGGAACCTTATACCCACACTTATCATTATATAAATAGTAGCACCAGAGTCAAATAATAATATAATACAAAGCTTCACAAAACAACCAACACACACGTCAATACCGACGACAACGCCTACAAAATTCATGTTGATAAAAGGAGGGACAAGCCTAACATACCTTGAATTTTTGGAGAACCCAAACTAAGACGAACCTCCACCCTTATAAGCATCAAGATACCGCCTAAGAAAAGCCATGTTACTGCCAAGAACATAGCCAATAAACTCAACGAAGAAACAAGACAAATGGAGCTTAACCAATAAGATTCATACTAATTCGACGGTAGAAACTCCGAGACAACAACCTACCGGCGTTAACACACCTATAACCAAACTCCAAAACAAAGAAAAACTAAAATAAGAAGGCTTACCAACAACTTCACCATGAAATAGCCACTGAAAGCCCAGAAAAGACACCAAAATGCAAACTACACGCGATTCTCGACCTTTCGATATCAAAATCATATTGGAACATGATTTCCCACCTAAAAATCAATAGGACATGAATAGGGGAGCTTGAGAGAGGGTCTGGATGTGAGAGGTTCTAGAAAATGAGAAAATAAAGTGACCAACCGACCAAGGGGTTTTTTATAGTCCTCCACCGCCTTAGACCATTTTGACGTGCCTGCTTGTGCAGTCTCGCGACAATGCGAATATTTCTCTACTCCGAAGTCGGATTGATGAACAGTTTGATATGCTGAAAACTAGATTCATAGAAATTTAATTTGATAGGTCATACACCTCCTAACTTTTTATATATTGGGAGAAAAGTTTCGAGACATTTGACTAAAATTTCAGGAAATCTCAAGAAGGAAATTTTGTGATAACTTTTGTCAAATTTCGTTCTATAACTTGATCATCGTCCAATCTTAAATACAACCATAGATTGACTCAAATACCTTATAACAGTTCCTTCTTAGCCTATTAAATACTCTTAGTTCTACCTCAAAAGTACGAATTTATCGCTCAAATTATCCGTTTGTTACAGTTGCTATCCACTCTAGGGACTTTCTTTGCAGACATATCCTTCACAACAACCAAAATTTCTTCCTCTGTGACATCTTTGATTAGTAAATATTTTTGTTGGTATATGAGCTAAGGGCACTTTTGAATTACTTCTGCATTACGGAAAGACATCTCCTTAGCTGCTGAGCACATGAGGTTTGTAAAGAATGAAATAAATTTTGCTTCAACCTGTACATGATCAATAATTCTATTACCAACGTCACCATACGATGAGGTAATAGAGTTCCTGCTAGTACTCATCTTTCATTAATCATGAAAGTATTTAGTATTTCAATCTCCACTAGCTATCAAATATTCTTTAGACTTTTGTCTCAAATCTTGTTCCTCAATAGTACTCCATATTGTAATATCTATCGGTATTAGCTTGTCCTCTTCAATCAAGGATTTATTCAGTGGATGATTGGCTATTTCAGACTAAATTACCTCCAACTTTTGTCTAGACAGTTGTTGTTTTGAACTTAAAAAGCCATATAGGTATTTAGTGTCCTCAGTACCTCCTTCACTGCTTTTAGTTTCTACCAAAGCCAGAACATCTTTGTGCCCCTAAACTGCCTTGTCCAAACAGAAGAAAGAATTCCTTTGAATTTAGGGTGGTACATAACAATATGGAATAGTTTAAAGACTGGATGTTAACATGAAGTCTATGATCAATAAAAATGAGAGAATGGTTAGACCCCTTAGTTAAGGAAGTCAGCTTCTATATGACCATAGGCCTAGACCTACTGAAACTTTCCAAATGCCCAATTGATTTTAGAATACAACTTATCATCCTATTGTTGTTTGTTACAAAAAGTGAAATGCCATCATTTTAATTTTAAAGAGGTGAGTTGAAGCCCATCAATGCACTCTCTAAAATCGTGTGTTTTAGTTTTTTTCACTATAGACCCTAGTCTGTCATTTGAAGAAAGGATGGTATTGAAATCACCACACAGGAGTTATGGCTCTGTAACAATATTTCAACCTGCTTCAGATCATCCCATAAACTAAGTCTGTTTTGAGCCTCATTCTTAGCATATACTACTGTTCCAAAATCATAGAAAGAGTCAGCAAAGATCTCAATTTTGTAATGAATGTACTGCTCCTTTGTTAATATGATGTGCACTTATAGATGAGGTTTCCATAAAATCCAAATTATACCATTACGGGCCATAGTATAGTTACTGTTCCAAAACCATAGAAAGAGTCAGCAGATATCTCAATTTTGTAATAAATATACTGCTCCTTGGATAACTTTCCTCAAAATATTCAAAAATTTATGTTCTTTTACTCTAGTTTCAAGACAAACAAAGAACTTAATTCTATGCTTCTGTACTAAGAGATCACTCCTTTTGCTTCAGGGTTAGTTAGGACTCTTGATGTTTCAAGTAACTATTATCACGGGGAGGATGGATATCCTATGGTATTTATGTAACGACCCACCCGGTCGTTATAGCATTCCGACCTCATAAAAATGGGTGAATTAAAATTTTTAGAAATTCGCGATAAATAGAAATGAAGGACACATGGAGAATAAATTCGAATGGGCTTAGTTGAGATCGGGCGGACCCAAGCGAGTATCCGCCGTGGCAGAAAGATTTCCACCACAGGCCATAGCATAACCATTGTAGCGGGAGGGGTGTCCGCTGCAGCGGACAACGTGGACCAGGAATCCGTAAATTCCGTTCTTATTTGGATATTAAAAACTAATCCTTGAAGAGGACTTATTAAAAACATCTAAAAACTGAAAATAGACTTTTGGAGGAAAACAAGAGGATCCAAAGGGTGAAATTCGATCTCCATGGCTAGGACCTCTCGTGAGAAAATTAAAAGAATAGAATAGCTGCAGTCGAGGACATTCAGGATGATAGCATGGCGCTCAGGTAGGCTATGGTTTACTCACTTTTGCGTTAGACTTTTGGTTAGCTAAACATATACGTGCATATGATTTATATGCTTTCGATGAGTAGGAATGTATTTATAACTGTGTTATAGTCTATTAATCGGAAACAGTAAAAATCTAAGAACAAGCATATTAGAAGAGGAGTGATGAAAGCTTATAATAAGGAAAAATCCTTATTATAACTGTAGCGGCCTAAGCCTTCACTGCAACGGAAATATAGAGAGGCAGACTGATAGGCTAATTAACGACCAAAAGCATAGGATAATTGCGTGAACCTTGATGAGTAATAAGAAACAATACTGTAGTGGTTAAACTTAGTGGGATATCACATAAGTGAAGTAATTACTGAATTTAGTATTATTGATTGTATATTGATTTTGTGATGTTGTGTTAACTAACCCTAGTCGGCTGATTATGCCTACCAGTATATGTGGTGTACTGATACTACCTTGCTGCACTTTTTTCTTTTGGGTGTAGGATGTGGCAGGTTGAAGTTCCTTGATTGGCATGGAGTACTCATCACCAGCTTCAATGTTCCTCTTTTTGAACAAAGTTGGGTCATTTTGTTTGTCAAGTTTTCAAATAGAGCTCTTGTATCTGTCTAGACTAGATTTTGGGAGAGTCATGTTAGAAAAATCTTTGTAATGTTATTTTGTTGGGCATTTTTAGCAGCTAATGATAAGTAACATGAATGTTAAAAATTATTTTCTTGTCTAATTAATAGAAACGTTGTAAGGAGATCTCCTATCGATCAGAGTCGATATAGGTGCCCGCACTGCCTGACTATTTGAGCCGTGACAATTCAAGCTGCCTAGTGTTATTCTTTTTGGTCCCCAACTGAAGACTAGAAAATTTGTTAGTAGTGTTGATAGGGGATGAATTCATTAGGTATCCACTTTGTGCATAGGAAGAAGAAGCAACTTCTATAGATTGAGTAATAGACAATTCATGCCCAACACCTGTATTTTAATCTTTCGCCTTTTTTTCCTGTCTTGTCATTTTGTATCTCATGATCCTTTGCCACCCAGTCTTGCCTGACCTGTCTCATCCTTCTTATGTTTCTTCTCCTTTTTCTGAGTACTTCTTGAAATATCTCCTCTTACTTCTCCTCTCTCGAATAACGCTCATCCTTGTTATTTCCAAACCTCATATAATAAGTGTAAAATTTAGGTCTCCAGTCATAGTCCACATGTTGGGGAAAGAAGCCATAGGGGCTAGCAATTTCAACAGGTTCAATTAGAGGTTGCGAATCATTAACTTTTATAAGAACACGAGCATAAGAAATTTTATTCATATCAGCAGTGAATATATCCGTACATATGTTAGCCAGCGTCACTGACAATGTTACTCAATGCCCCACTGGACCAATACCCAACAGGAAATCCCAGAAAGATTACTCATAGAGGAATAATAGTTAACCAATCTGGATCAAAATCAAAATATATTGCTCATTGTTTACTGTGAATCATTTGTTATGAAAGGTATAATGGCATCCATTAGTATCTTATCGCTATCTTCAATTAAGATAAAATGAAAAATGAAATACTCATCATCATGACCAAGAATTGGGGTTTTTCAACAAAACTCCAAGCATGCGAAATGAAATTCTCCAAAGACTTTATATATGGTGTATCCCAAATTACATATCCAATCAATATCAACTTCTAATAAGCTTCCTAGGATTTTAGATCTTTCCTTTCCAGACTCACACAAAATTTTCGCTATTTAGTGGTTGGAGGAACATAAAGAGGTTTTTACCTTTTTTAACTAGTCGATTTTTTCGAAAGTCCCGTTTCTACGCTGGTGTGATTGAGTGGAAGTGGATGCCTCAGAGAACTAGAGCCAATGAGCAGTCAGAGTACAGTCTGATGCATCATATTTCTTCAACTGCAAAGACTTTTTCTAATCTGAATCTGACGTGAATTCCTCACTCTCCTCAAGGATAGACTAGAATTGAGAGGGAAGGTAGCTCCGAAAGACTAGGGGCAACTTATACCTCGTTCCATCCTTTGGTGTCACTATTATTTTTAAAGAAACTTTGCTGGTGTTAGAAGTTCAAGCCATGTCTACCACTGCAAGGTGCCTGTTAGCAATACTTTGCTAAAACGAGCTTAGACACACCTACACATTTTCAATTACATAGGTGAAAAAAAAAGAAGCCAACCGCCAATGAGGAGTCACAGGTGAAGATCAAAGTTGAAGAGTCATAGGTGAATATACAGGACTGAAATCATTGATGAAAGGAGAGATTAAAGAGAAATGAGAGAAAAAATCGAACAACCCAAATAGTCTTGATCAGTCTGTCCTTTGGTTTTCAATTAATGAGTTGGCTGATATTAACCGGAGAAATTGACTGCCTCGATCGCTCAATGGAAAATAGTATTAATTTAATTTTATTAAGAAATGAGCTAGGTTGTCGATTTTTGTATAAATATTTTAGCAAAAGACCAATTGATATACAAATTGTGTCTA
>JACEIK010001094.1:270249-280416 GCA_018107945.1 Datura stramonium
ATATTAATATTATTTAACAAAATTATATATTGTATGACTCGGCATATATGTGCCATGCATGTCCAAAAAATTAGTAGTTATTTATAAAACAAGGACAATATGGGGCAAGTAAGATAAAGTAGAATATCATGACAATTTATTTTTAAATCATTGTTTCTGAGTAGTTTCAAATATGTGAAACTACCGTCATAAAAGTTGTTCCATAGACAAGTTTCATATTAATATTAATTACAATCTATTGGGAAAACAAGAATTTTGATCTTAATTCTTTGTTTGAACCAATATCTGAGCTTGCCTTTGAGCTGCCTATTCCCTTCAAGAAATTGGAGTACCAAACAGCAGATAGTTTTCGATATCTTTTTAAGTCTTTGTCATTCAAATCCACATAGTATAAGCCATAAGATGAATAGTAACCACCCAATAGTTCCAAGCCATCTAAAAAGGACCACACAAAGTATCCTCGAATATCAGATCCATTCCTGCATATAATATAAATACACACCCAAGAGAAATCATATATTTGACTGAACTCATGCCAAGAAGCTCTATTTAAAAAGTAATCAATATGTAAGGGGTCTAAAAAACATATATGTTTTTGTGTTTACAACCTCTGCTATATATGTTCTTTTGCACTATAGGATTGCTGAATGGTTTGTTAGTATACAGTTTAACTTCAAGTTTACTAAACTGCAAATTCTTGATGGAGTATACACATCAAATTAAGAATTAATTATGTTATGTATACGCATTTTTAATCGGGCCATTTTTTATTTATCAAAAATGACATATAAAAGCAACATAAATCTAAGTCTGTCTAGAACTATATGGATGTTTCTATCATTTGGTCATATCTCCTCTTTGAGATTAGGAAAGTAAGTATTTCCTTTCACTTTCTCAGAAGCTCTAGCACCGGCGACGTGCTACTGCTCTCTTTCTTCTCTTTCATATGCGCTTAGCTGAGCCTTCGATGTATTGTGGCGTGTTAAAAATTCCAGTAAGTAACTATAGAATTTCACCTCTGCAGTATGTATATGCATTTTTTTTGGCTGATCTACCTTATTCATGTTTTTGTTCACAAGACATCTATATTCATGTGAATACTCTATCCTCCCTGAAGAACTCTTAGTTCGGTGAGTAGTTCCTGATTCTTGCTTGTTGTCCGCTTCTAGATTTTTTCTTCACCTGATCTTCTTTCTTTGCAGTGACTCCCTACTTATGCCTTAAATATCCAGATCTGATATTAGAGATCCTCACTTTTGATTTTGAGATGTTGCTCCTGCAATGTATTTTTTGATTTGTGCTTGTATAAGCTAGCCTCTCTGGTAACCTTACTATTTGGTTTATCTTATCTCTGATGTCAACCCTATAATAGCATACTCTGTTAATCATTGTGTCTACTCTTTTCTATATTCTGATGTAGTCTAGACGCTTCATATTTGTAATGCTCTTGCTGTTTGCATGTCTTAATATACCTGTGACAATGTCTGCTTGTGTATATCTTCATACCCATATTTTCCTCTAGTTGTATTGGTTGTTTTTCATGATTATAGTTGAAATTTTAGATTTTCTTCCCTGTTGTTGTCCCATTTATCTCGATTGTCTTGATCCTCGAAGTAGGAAATTACAATTTATCTAGATTTAGGATCCTCCTGGCTTGACTTGGTAGCTCTGTGAAGGTGTTAAAACTAAGTTTTCCTTGACTGTCAAAAGCTAGATTAGCTAAACAGTCTACCAAAGCATTTCCTTCTCCATATATATGTAAAATTTATACCTAGCATTGTTGTGTTAATGTTTTGATATCTCCAACCAATATAACTATGTGTCATGGTACTTCTTAGATTCCTTTTAATATCTTAACCAAACTAGGGAGTATATCTCCAAGCATATCTTTGTAATTTTCATTGTAATGCAATGAAATACTACTTACCTAATATCTATTGCCTTTGCCTCAATGTTGGTGTTTTCATGTACTTCCTCCCCCTATGCATAAACCAAATCCCTTTTGTAGTTTCTCAAACAAAAATCATATGAACTTCTTGGATTGCCCCTATAGACCCTATCTGTATTGCATTTAATTTGATTCCTTTTAGGAGATATCCAACTTATTGATGTATAATACAACNGTAGCTCTCAATATACTCCACTATTGTAGGATAACTAATAGGTAGTTGTTTAAGCTTTGGATGTATTGTCCTCACTATCCTCAATGTGTCTGTGTTAACTTCAAAAACTAGACAGTTGCAAGAGGCCTTCCTCCCATTTCGAGTTTGTTTCTCCTTTTCCTCAGATGCCGCGCAAGTATTATTGGCTCAGCTTACATAATAGGTTTTAGTTTTGGATAACATGGTGTTTTCCAACATCTTATAATCACCTGTGCAAAGTGAAGTCCTTCTACGTTTAAATCTGAATTATTAGAAACAACCTTCACAACTTTGCAGTTGTAGAAAAGGTTAGAAAAAGAATGTTACATAGTCTTCTAACTTGGATTTTGATCGCACCACTATCTTGAGGAAATTTTAATTCCCATGTGTTTCAAAACCTCATCCATTGGAACTCTATACTTCCATGCCCTTTGTAGGAAGAAAGACATTTTAAAAGGCAACTTCTTGACCCATATATACTTACAAATGTCCTCATGTTCTTCCTTCTATCTGATATATCCCTACGAGCTCTTCACTAAACACTTTTCATTTATTTTTACCATCCAACATGTTTTTTTCAAGAGGACTATTGATATTAGGAGGTGGAATATTCTTCAAAATGTATTGGACACACTCTTCTGGGATACAGTCCCTTAAAGTTTGATAATTCTAAATTTGCAAGAATATTGACCTCAATTTCCTCCTCCTCTGCTTTTGGGAGAATATGATACAAAGCTCCCAAGGCTTTCTAGTTGTTATACTAGAAACTGAAATTTTCCTATCTTGTCTGCCACAAAATTTGGTGCTCTATAAATTCTCTCACAATTATTATTTTCTTTCAAACTGTAGGAGCTCCTCTACTTTGAGCATTCATTAGGTGTAGATTTTTGAAATACTTATTAACCATGAAGGAACCCTATAGTAAAGGTTCACGTTTTAGGTTCCACCACAACTTGCAAACTAAAGCATTAAAAACATCAGATAGTGACCTAAAACCTGCTCCCCTTCCTTTTTGGGACACAAAGAGTCTCCCAGCTTATGCAGTGTCTTTTCTTCTTTTCAGTGGTATTGACAAACATTTACGTAGCTGTCTCATCACTCCAACAGTGGGGTTAAGAGTTGATAATAAATAAATGGGCATACCTTGTAATACATAATTGATTAGGACTGTTCTCCCCCATATGACAACATCTTCTCCAAATATGGTTGAATTATGTTACCAACCTTCTTGATGATAAAATCATGGTAGAAAATCTTGTTCCTACCGTAGAAAATAGGGAAACCTAGATAAAAAAAGGCAAAGTGTCTTGCCTGATCCTAGTCACTTCTTTTATTGCTGACACAACACCAGCAAGAACCTCATCATGCACATAGAAAACACTCTTATATAGGTTGATAAACTGTCGAGATGTTGCTTCATATTCCTATAACACTTTGATCATTAACTTCATAGACTTGTTATCAGAATAGGTAAATAGGATCGTGTCATTTACATAGGCTAAATGGTTGATAATATGACTCCATTTAGGAACACCAAACCCTTTAAATTATTCTCTTTCATTTAGGGAATTCAAGCTATGTGAAAGAGCTTCTGCAGCTATTATGAATAAATTTCGCGAAAAAGGATCCCATTAATTCACTCCCCTTGTAGATTTAAAGAAATCCCAAGCTTATCCATTTAATAGTATAGAATATCATTTATTAGACAACAACCTGTTAACCATATATATCACCATTTCACAAAAGCCAAATCTTTTAAAAACTTTAGTGACAAAAAATCATGATAATCTGTCATAGGCCTTTCCAGCTTTATAACTACATTAGCAAATTTGGTTCTTATTTTGATGTCTCTTATGATTTCTTGGGCAACAAGACATTCTTTACAACTCTCCTTCCTTTGACAAAACTTGTCTGGTCCGTTAAGATCAAAACAAGGAGTAGTTTACCATTCTTTTATTTAGAACACTAGCTATTACTTTGTCAATAGAGTTACTTAAACTAATAGGCCTAACACCTGAGAATATGTTAACAAGATCCTTTTTTGGGAGTAATACTAGATTTGTGTCGATCATAAATTTAGGCAAAATCAACCCCCAAAAAGAATTAAATCACTTCAGTGACATACATCTTAATTATTTTCCAACAAGATTGATAGAAAGCGCCCGTGAATCCATTTGGTCTACTAGAACTCTCTCCTTTTAATGCAAATATAACCACTTTTATTTCTGCCTCATCTAGAGTTTAGTCACATCATCTTTCTCTTCATTTGTGATTCTGCTTGACACATGTTGCAATAAGTTAAAATATTTAGGAAAGCAATCTTTAGAAAACTGCCTCTGTGGCCATATACTTCTAATCTTTTATCCTTCCTCTATTTTTATTTTTAATAATGTTTAGATACAATCTTTTCCTTCTCCCATATGCATAAAAGAATTTGGTATTCCTCTCTCCATTCTTAAACCATTTTATGCATGCCTTTTGCTTTTAATATTCCTCTTCTAGATATAAATACCTAGCCAAATTAATTTGGGATTTTGTGAAGATTCTCACTATTCAGTTGAGGCAGAAAGTATTAAATTGAATCTCATGTGCCTGTATAACTTCTTTAATAATGGAAATCTTCTGAAATATATTATCATATGTCTCCTTACTCCACTGGCTAGAGTCAGATTCAATTTCTTAAGTTTTTGATGGAAAATCCATAATGGGTTCCCCACCAAATCAGCACCTAGTACTTCCTTACCCATTCCATAAAATCCTCATGTTTTGTTCAAAAAATTCAAGAATTCAAATGGGTATGATAATCAATACTCCTGATGTATGTGAAAACTGTAACTCAATGGGGGAGTGATCTGAACCCTTTTTTTATAAGGCTTGACACTTATATTAGAGTATACATCTATTAACTGCTGATTACTCATCATTCTCTCCGTCCTCTTCAATATATAAATATTATTTATTCTCCCATTCCACTAAGTGTAAGTGCTTTCACTGTAGCTCATGTAAAACAGCCCACATTCAGCAATATAATTAAAAAAATATTCAATCTCTTGACATAATATAAGGAGCCCACTAAAATTATCTTGCCATGACAGTATTACATTGAAGTGTCCTTCAATTAGCCAAGGATTAGGGTGTTGATTAGCTAAGTGACCTAGAGTTTCCAAAAGCTCCTTTCTAATGTTATCATCACAAGAAGTATATGCCACTATGACTAGGACCCTTCACTCCAGATTTGATTTTGAATCTTTATTGTTAGATGTTGCATTGTGTCTGCTATGATATTGACCTATAGTTCCTATTTAGAAAAAAGCCAAAATTTTCCAGAAGGATTAGCAATTGTAGTATCATGGCCTAGAACTCTCCTGTATGTATCAATGCTTGATGAATTTTGAAAAGGTTCCATTAAGCCAGTCAATCAGTACTGATTTCTTCTATTATTAATATTAGTCAATTTTTCAAAAGCTTATTGAGTATTGACTGATTTTATATTACAAATAAAATCATATTCGTCATTGATAATTGGTCTTTGAGACAGCTAGCCTCTTAGGTAAAAGTCTGACAGGGACTGTAACTTCCATTACTCCCTTCCCTCATTTAGTTTTAGTATTACTTCTTTTAATCATACCAATCAGTTTAGATGATAGTCCAACATCCTTCGCAATCTGATTAATATTATTGAACAGGCTCTCCTCTTCACCTTCATCACTCTTCCCCTCCTACTGTGATAAATCAAATTGTCCAGGATTAATATTTCTTTGCATAGCCTCACTCATGTTTATGTGGTGCATGCCCTCTCCACCTTTTTCCATGACATTTAAAGTAATATTTTTTTTGCTTAACTTTCCCATGCCTCTTATGTGCTTCCTTAGTCACATCCCCATGTGTTGACTCTGACGCCTGCGATTCTCCATATAGATTTCCTGTGTTTTCTTTAGTTTCTTCATCTATCTTATCTGAGTTCACCTCTTACTCTTTATATTGTGTTTTACCAGTTTCTCTTGTTGTTTGCCTTCGTCACTATTGTCCTCCACCTCTATTACCTCTTGTCTGTTGTGATTCCCTATTTTTCTCCCATTTTGTTTTGTTTCTACCTCCATTTCCTTCTGATTTATTTGATTTTTCCCAAAGGATGATAAAATTCAAGGTTTGCAAGGTTCAGATTATGTAGTCTCTCTGATTTCCTTTCTATTTTACTCCTCCTCCTTATCCACCTGTGCTTCAAAGGAATTGTTGGTTTCAACCTGTTTATCCTTGTTGAGAGACATGCTCTTATTTCTCATTTTTTCAGATTGTTTGCCACTGATACTTGAATTATCGAACACTCTCTTGTCTTTTGTCACATTTCATCCATTGGAGTTCATGCTATATTCTGGGAATTTAGGGGTAGTGTTGGTTTATTTTGTATGGTTTTTCTAGTATTTACCTGGTCCCTTGACATTGCCTTCTAGATCCTTTGTTACTATCTTGTTCTGTGTTGCATCATTCTGTTATTGAATACCCACAATCTTGCCGCTAGTTAGTGTCTTAGGAGGGTTGTTTGCTTGGGGTTCCTTCTTCTCTTCCTCTCTAGGGGGATTCAATTCAGGATGAAGGACAAACCACTCAGTTTCCTTTTGTCCTTGAGGTCTACATGATGTGCAGTACTTTGGCATGTAGTTGTATCTGATATTGATCCATGTTGACATAATTTCTGCTGTAGTCAGATTTCTTGATCCCAGCATTAATTATTTTAGGCAATTCTCTTAGCAAATTGACCTCAACTTTCGCTTTCACACAATAGGGTCTTGACTATCTTTTTGTATTCATATCAACATGCAAAGGTCAGCCCACTGCTTTTGCCAGTGTGAATAAAGATTCCTTCCCAACAAAGTTAGGAGACAGTGCAGGAAAGATAATCCGAGTCAAAGTTGTTGTAGTTTCCGCCTCCGGGTTAAACCAAGGTTCTCACTTTATGGGTATCATATGGTAGTAGTCATCCTTGGCTCATAGAAAATAAGTCAGTTTGAACATAATATGCACATAATCCTCCATAATGGTCAGTGTAATTAGAGAATATGTCTGTCTCCCAAGAATCCTATCTTGCATTCAACTTTGATCTTGCATTGTAGTGTTGTGATTTTGCGAATCTCTTCAAATTTAGGTCATCCATATGAAAATTTCCTTATAAATGCAAACTGTGGATTCTCCTTCTTCACCATACCGTCTTCTTCGTCTTCTTCTCATATGATTGTTTGTTCACCATGAACGTAAGTTAACTTTTTTTATAGGAATTGGGTTGGCTGTGGTGGCTCCTGATTTCAGTGTTGTCATGTAGTTCTTTTGTGTAGTAACTATTGGTGATGTTCTCCACGGGGTAATGGGAGCCAACCATTGTTGACTACAACCATTGCTATGGTGATCGCTGACGTAATGAAGGATTTGACTAGGGTTTAGGATAAATTTTAAGGGAGAGTTTTCTTGCGAGTGTTTCTCATTATTATGTTGATATTGGTTATACTCCTTAGTTATGATGAGATTATTTTTTATGTATTTATTTGAGTTGGTGTATTAAATTAATATGCATTGCATAATTTTTAAAAGAAATTATTTATTTACAAAAATATTCTTCAGAAATACGGTGAAAAGTATGTGGAAAAGGTTTTGAGAGGCAATTATATTTTTAATCATACTAATGACATGCATTAAAAGATCTTGTATTTCTAATATCATAGTTTGTCATGTATTAGTTATACATAGCATAATATCAAATAGAGTGTATAACTCATGCTTGTATTAGTTATGTGTTGGTTGAAAAAGTGTACCGGACAAGGTATTAATAATTCACAAAGCTAATGCATGCATTATTTTATCTTATGAATCCTATCCAACGACCCTTTAGTGTTAAATTGTGTTCAAATCAGTTTATCAAAAATCAAAATAGATTGAAAAATAGAGAAATAGACACTTTGGAAAAAAATCCGAGATCACAAAATTCACTTGTGTATCCTTGAGAAAATTTAGTTTTCTCACTGTATCTAAGGTGTTGGATTACTTTCTCCTAGGATAAAATAAATATATATGTCGCAGAAGTAGTGGTAACTCAAACGCCTATGACTTTATCGAACTCAAAGACAGTTTTAAATCACATGAAGACTCGATTTTTATTTGTAAGAAAAATATGCAGAAGTAGTTCAAAATTTGATACAGAAACTAAGGATATGCCTCTCTACTTATAGCCGAAATTTTGAGTTCAAATCGTACGAAAAACAGTTGTTTGGAAATAAGTTTTATGTCTATTCGGAAATTATTGTTGGAAATTATTCCGCGAAATTCAAATTAATTTTGTGTGAAAATAGTATAGAAAATAAAATAAGAAATAACGAAAATAAAAAATAAATTTGGTCCTAAATATTTATTAATCAATCAACCAAATCAAAAGTCGAGCAACGACAATAGTGCAAGATGAGACTTTCAAGTTTCCAAAGAACGACAATAAATAAGTAAGCATTTAATCAAAAGTCGAGCAACGACAATAGTGCAAGATGAGACTTTCTTCTTAACTCTTTATGAGATAGAAGAAGTGCGGTCTTTCTTTCCGCCCAACGAGGGACAAAATTCCTATCCCAAAAAAACTTTTCTTCAATTTTTTACTTTTCCCTCCATTCTTTTCCCCGTTCTCATTCACACCTAACACTTAATACTCTCACCCTTTGGGTGTTAATTATTCTGGCATTAATTAATTTAACCCTTTTTCTAGTTTAAGTTTGTGTATTAGATAGATAACTTGATCTCCTTGTTGTTTTACTAATATATCATATATGGTTTGGGGTCTCACCTCAATGCACGAAGAACGCTGCCAATGTAAGCACGAACATAATCTATTCTCACTGTGTCAATTAGCGTTTGATTACGTGGTAATCTTTGTCCTGCAAAAGAAACAAAAAAGAAATTATAATAGCCATTTAAAGAGTTTGAATTACTGAACACGTATTGAAGAGAGAGAGAGAGAGAGAACCATTTTCGTGAACAAATAAAGTAGGATTGCCATAATTTTGCTTCAATTGCTCCAAAACTGCATAGAGATCGGATGGCCTCACCTCATACTAAACAAACAAAAGTAAGATTAACAAGTATAAATGCAAAGGAAAAAAATTTGCACAAAGAATCATGTCTCACCGGAGTTGAAAGTGTATGCCCTATGTCATCTGTATCAATTCCAAAGAAAATATAGAAATTTTAATAATTTATTATCCTAAGTACACGCTATATATATATATATATAATAAATTGTTATACATACATATGACTTGTGCAGCCATATCACCGTTGAAATCCCTGTATCCATTAAAGAGGCTGTCTGATTTGTCTTTCACCAGCGATGGGAAATAATGATTTATGCCTATAAAATCAACTGAACCTTTGACTTGCTCAGATTCATCTTTTGTGAAAATTGGAATTCTTGTACCAGCATTCTTTTTCATTATTTCTGGGTAATCTCCAAATATTACAGGATTAATGAACCTGCAATGAAATACCAACTTATTTTTATATACACAAACATAGTTTATCTATTTATCCTATATTAGAAGCACTACCGAAATAGATTTCACAGAAGATAAATTAGAAATTTGATTATTTTCAAATATTTAAGACTTCAAAACTTTAAAAAAAAAAAATTCTTTATTTGAACTACATGTGATATTCTAATTTTTAGGACTTTAAATTCAATTACAATTTATCTTAGATAGATTTTTTTCTTATTTTAAATAGACATAATACATAAATAGACATTTAAATTTGACCGCAGTTGGCAAATAAACACTCCAACTTTGAGTATGTACATCTAGACACCTCAACTCATCTCCACTGTGTCAGTTGAACACTCACACCTATAAAATGATCATCTAAACAACTCAAAATCTATATGTCACGTTAGCGCCTGGTGTCCACGAAAACTATCATGAATGTCTAAAATTACACTTTTACGTACTTTGACTTTCAAATTTCATTTCACTTAAATAAATACATTTGAAATATGTATTAT
>JACEIK010001095.1:17307-27464 GCA_018107945.1 Datura stramonium
ATTTAAATCAATTGAGTTTCAAACAAAATATCGGACATTAGGAAAAAAGAAATTTGGAAAAAGGACTGTTAAGTTATAAGAGTCCACCACTAGTCTTGGAACCAGGACCACGTGGAAAAACTCCTTGCTTAAGGGAAGAAAAAAATCATGACCTACCACGTAGGATTTAACAGTCATCTTCACTAAACACTGAGCAAAGGATGATTACAGACTCAAGCATCCCTAGGATTAAACTCTTAACCCCAAGTCCCCTGAAGTAACTCTACTACAAGGCTTGCAATGTAAAAAACTTTATTGCAATTTCCCAATTAGCTAACTCTAGCTAGCACACAACAGCTACCTCTATCTAATCACTCAACTAACTCTAGTTGAAGAACACTCCCATAGACATAAGAACGATTACAAGAAGAAATACCTACACGAGCTTTATATTGAAGAGTAGGTGTACATTTTGAATCAAAACAAGAGCTTAAAAGCAAACTGGACTAAAGGAATATTCAGGTTCTATAGGAGCAGATGCCTCGTTGCTTTCAGAGGTATTATTCTTGTGTTTACGACGCTGTGAGCAGAGAGCAAGAAAAGAGAAGGTTCTTTTCTAATTCCCAAAAAACTAGGTTTTGAAGAGATGTCCCAAAGGGATAAGTATGAGAGGGAAAAATCGTAGGTGCAATCCAATTGATTGAGTACAGTGGCCTTCTGCCACGTTCCTTTGTTCAGCACAACTGCAGTCCCACTCACATACATAGAAAATAGTACGCTTTTTACAGCTGTAACTTTTTTTTGTTATCAGGTACACGTAACAGATTCGAACTTGGTCCCTGGATAGTTTTTCTATCATTAAAAGCAAGGATCAAGATACTACAATTTCTCCCTTTTTGATGATGACAAATTCTTTAGATAAAACCTCCCAACTCTCCATCTTCTCAGCATCCAAACATTCAGGCATACCAAATCCCTAGATCCCTCATATATCGCGCTCTATGTGATCCCTCCTTTCTCCAGACCTTCCCCCTTTCACAATTCCCCCTATCAAAGATGTCTCCAGTTCCTCTATTCATGTCTCCATACACTTTCTCCTTTTGGCATCATTAAAAAGAACTAACAGTAAACTAAGCAGAGCACAGTTCGCACAATGATAACTCATGGCTACAAGAGCAACACTAACATGTATAAGTAATAAGTAAAATATAGAGATTGAGACAGAAGACACAGAGACAATTAGACTTCATTCATTCATATATAGGATACACATTTCAAGCATTAAGAGCAAAGACATCATAAAACAACTAAAAACAGTCACAAAAGGCAATTTAATGGAAGAACCTAGGAGAAGGGGCAAAAGAAGATCAAGGAAGAGAACTGGGTTAAGGGCCAGAAGGGCCGGAAAGTTTCTGAAGTAAGACGGACATGCGCTCATCTGCAGCTTCATGCGCATGCAGCAACTTTTGGGTTAATTTATTAACTTTGTCCCTTAGATCATCATTCTCCTGACGGAGAGCCCTCATGGGACCTGGTCCCTCTTCTTGTGCCACCTTTAAGTTAGCAATCTCTGCATCTCGTTGAGTGAGCAAGCCAGTAATCTTTATACTTCTCTAGTAGAGTTCGCTTGAGAGGTAATTAGGTTAGATATGACTGATTGAGAACCCACACCGCCCCTTATTTTGACACACTCACATTCCTCGAGGGTAGAAAGAGTGAACATTTGTTTCTTTGATCCCACAATACCCTTTCCACAAGGAACATGGAAGTAATCAAACACTTTGTTCAAAAGAAATCCATAATCTAACCCATGTTTGCCATCCTTCACATTCATAATTTTGTGTATGTGTTCGATCATAATTGTTGGCAAGCTTATAGCCTGGAATGAGCTCAGGGCTTCCATGAGATAGAGGTCCGCAACCCCTGCAATTTTGTCCTCTTTTTAGTTTAGGGAAGCAGAACCTTGTTGAAAAATTCAAACACAAGTTGGTACTCCCCTTTTAACTATTTTTTGAGAAGACGTTCACCGCAAAGATTGTCCAGCTTTCCAATTAGGGCCATAAACTTTCGAGAGACACATTCATCCTTCACAGACTTAATTCATTCCATTGGGACTCCCAAAATCTTCCCAAGATTCACTTCATCAAGCACAATTTCAACACCTTGAATGACACTACTTAGTTCCAGGCCTTCACTGGTGAAGACTATTTCATGATAAAACTCTCTGACCTCTTTTTCATGTAGGTCTAGGATAGGTGGGGAGAAAAGGTTCTTCCACTCTTGATATACCACCAGTTCCACTAGGGCGTCCATTCCATGCAAGTTTTCCACTTTAGGATCAAATACCCTACCTTTAAGTACCTTTTTCTGCTGCAGCATCACTTGACGTTCTTCCTGTGTGAGAGACTTAGAGGCAGAGGATGTACCAAGTCCCTTAAAGATTTTACTGGTAGGCGTAGTGGTGTCTTGGATTTAGCAGGCTTCACACTCTTTGCAGGCACATCATCATCAATCAAGCCTCTCGATCTTCTTCTAAAGCTAGAGGCAATCTTTTTGGTGGGAAATCATTTGGGCAATCTTGTCCTTTTTCCTGAAGTGGGCTGGGACACCATTTTTCCCTTCTTCACTCTAACAAGCAATTCCTCCTCAGATTCTTTTTCACCTTCAACTTCCTCATGATCAAAAATATTTTCTGGTTGAACTGTCATCTCGCCCTCAACAACCATCTTTCTTTTGAGTTTTCTCCTGCGGGCGGTCATTTTTTGACTTTCCTTTAGGGAATCCTCCAGCAGTTTCTTGGAGTTGGATCTAGTGACTGGAGGAAGGACTTGGTCCCTTGAGGATCCTTGTTGTATCTTCCTGACCTTCCATGCCAAAGGATGATTATCCTCACTAACGTCATCTGAATTCTCAACATTTTGTTGGAGACTCAAATCCCCAAGAGTCCCATCCCATTTGGGAGCAGATGTCAACACCGGAGATGTTGGAGCATGAGAAGGGGATCGAGACACTGTTCTTTCATTGCTTGGTGGATGTTCATCTCCCATTTCCATCTGAGTAAGGCTCTGAACAATCAGTTGATCTCCGTGAGCAAGAATATTTGAATAAGTTCCCTTTCTCATTGGTAATTCCCCCTTAAAGAGATAATCATAGGAAGTTTCCATTGTACCCTTTTTCGTAACAACTTCTTTGTCATTATAGGAAGTAGAAGAGGGACTTGATATGTCAGAGGACAAGACAGATTCATACTGGCTGATCAGAGCTGCCTTATCTGCTGAAGTGTTAACTGGAGTATCCTCTGCTAATGAGGCATTGAGGTCGACTGGGTAGCGGAGGAATTGCAGGTTAGGGTTTTTGCCGAGAGTTCTCCGTCTTGAGAAATGGGAGGAGATCAGAATCTGTTTGTGTGGAGAAAGGGTTTTCAAACTTGGAAGGTCCGAGGTTGATTCAGAGATAGAGATGAGGTGGATTCATCTGGGAGGCAGATGAAGGAGAGGGTGGAAGAGACATTTTGAGAGAGAAGTAGAAAGGGAGATTTTGAGAAGAAATAAGGGTTTTGAGAGATTTTAGATGGTGAAGAAATAAGTCAGCAAGGGTGGCTATTTAAGAAGAGAGAGGCGACGTGCCATAAGAAGAGAGGAGAGAATCGAGGCATCGATTCAGTTCAAAAGGGTGAAAGCCCCAGAGGTACAAATGGGTGGGAAAACATATGACTCATGTGACTATTCTTAGATGTCTTAAATAAAATATTTACAAACAATGCTTCGAAATACTAAACAATGGGGTGACTTGGTCCCTTCAAAGAGTTTGAGTCACATTATTCTGTATATGTCCTGCCTTTTCTCCGTCCTCTCTCATGTTCATCATGTGTGTATACCTTGTTAAGGTATGGAACTAATCTGCACATTGATTGAAAAGTACTCACGCGTATACCTGTAATCTAGTCATAGCCAAAAGAGAAAAAGTAAGAAGAGAAAATAAGAGGAATGAGAAGCTAGTTTAATTTAATCAACCCCAACTTCATGCAATTCTTCTCATATTGATCCCTGGTTAATGCCTTAGTGAAGATGTCAGCAATTTGATCTTCAGCTTTCATAATTCCACACGAATAATTCCTTTCTCCATATTATCTCTCAAGAAATGATGTCTTATGTCAATGTATTTGATTCTTTTGTGTTGGACTGGATTTCTTGCCATGTTGAAAGAACTAGTGTTGTCATATAGAAGGGGCACACAATCAAATAAGATCTCATAGTCTTCAAGTTGATACTTAATCCATAACAATTGAGCACAGCATGAGGCAGCTGCTACATATTCAGCCTCAGTAGTGGAGAGAGCTACTGAGTTTTGCTTTCTTGAACCCCAAGAGATCAATAAATACCAAATGAAGTGAGCCATTCTTGAGGTGCTCTTTATTTCTACCAGATACCCTGCATATTCAGCATCAGATTAGCCCACTAAGTCAAATAAACTACCAGAAGGGTAGAATAGAACAAGGTGTATCCTTCAAATATCTGAGTATTCTTGTTGCAGCTTCAAATTCCCACACCAAAGACTATATCAGGTCTGCTGGCAGTTAAGTATAGGAGAGACCCAATGATTCCTCTGTACATGGTCTCATTTACTAGAGGACCAGTTCATCTCCATCTAGTTTAGACAAAGTGCTGATTGGAGTGTCAATTGGCTTTGCACTGTCCATGTGAAATCTTTTGAAAAGCTCTTTGATATACTTTTGTTGGATGATCATGACACCATTTTGAACTTGCTTCACTTAGAGGCCGAGGAAGACATTTAACTCTCCCATCATACTCATTTCAAATTCACTCCTCATGAATTTAGCAAAGTCTTCACACAGAGAGTCAAGAGTTGCTCCAAAAATGATATCATCCACATACACTAGAACAATGAGAAGATTCCTTTCTCTAGACTTTAAAAAGAGAGTATTATCAATTTTTCCTCTCTTGAACCCATTATCCAAAAGAAACTTGGATAGTCTCTCATACCATGCCCTCAAAGCTTGCTTTAATCCATAAAGTGTCTTATCCAGTTTATACACATGGTGTGGATGATCAATATTTTCAAACCCGAGAGGTTGCTTCACAAAAACTTCTTCCTTCAAGTACCCATTTAAAAATAAACTTTTGACATCCATTTGAAGTAGATTAAATTCTATAAAGGATACAAAAGCTATCAACATTCTTATTGCCTCCATCCTTATCACAAGAGCAAAAGTCTCATCATAGTCTATTCCTTCCTCCTGATTGTATTCCCGGACTACCAATCTTGCCTTGTTTCGTGTAATCATGCCTTGTTCATCCAGCTTGTTTCTGAAGACCCATCTGGTCCCTATGACAGTTTTGTCTGAGGGTATAGGAACTAGGTGCCACACCTTGTTTCTCTCGAACTGATGAAATTACTCTTGTATTGCATTTACCCATTCTATGTCAGCCAAAGCCTCCTTGATGTTCTTTGCTTTGATTTTTGAAATGAACGTTTAGAAGGCAAACATGTTCCTTGACTTGGATCTTGTATGAATACTCAAGTCCAAAGGTGATAGCAGATTGTCCAGGGGGTGTGAAGATCTGTGCTTCCATTTTGATCTCCTAGTTATTGATTGATCATCTAAGGTACCTGGTCCTTCATTTGGGTCCTTCCAACATTGCTTAGATCAACAGATTCATCAAAGATCACATGGATACTTTTCTTAATACATTGTGTCCTTTTGTTGTAAATTATGTAGGCCTTGTTGTTTGATGAGTACCCCAAGAAAATTCCTTCATCACTCTTAGGGTCAAATTTTTCCAAGTGTTCCTTCCCATTGTTCAGCACGAAAAACTTGCATCCAAATACACGTAGATAGTTTAGTGTAGACTTCTTCTTGTATAGCAGCTCATAAGGTGTCTCTCCAAGCAGGGAACTGATTAGGCATGTGTTGACCACATAGCATGCAATGTTAACTACTTCTGCCCAGAAGTTTTTGTCCATATCTCCATCAATCAACAATGTTCTAGCAATATCCACCAAAGTCCTATTCTTTCTCTCAACAACTCCATTTTGTTGAGGAGTTTTAGGAGCTGAAAAGTTGTGATTGATTCCCTTTTCAGCACAGAATGTGTCAAATTTTACATTCTCAAACTCAGTGCCATGGTCGGACCTAATTCCTACAATCTTGAAATCTAACTTTACTTGTATTTGGTTTGCAAAGGACTCAAATATAGGAAAATTCTCATCCTTCGTCTGCAAGAACATTGTCCATGTGTATCTTGAGTAATGATCAAAAATAACAAGTATAAACTTCTTTCCTCCTCTGCGTGCAATCTTCACTGGTCCGCACAAATCCATGTGAAGAAGTTCTAAAGGCCTTGAGGTGCTTACTTCCTTCTTCTTCTTAAATGAGGTCCTGGTCTGCTTTCCTTTTACACAAGCATAACATATTTTATTTTCAGCAAACTTCATCTTGGGCATACCACGAACTAAATATTTGGATATTAATTTGTTGAGAAGAGAAGAGCTCACATGCCCAAGTCTTCTATGCCACAGAGCAGAGTCATCTTCTATCGCACTTAAACAAGTGAGATTTTCACCAGTTATGGAATCGAGATCAGCAGCATACATGCTTTTGCACCTCCTAGCTATTAAGATCACCTCACCAGATTGGATATTTGTAACAGTGCATATAGCAAACATATACTTAACATCATTTCCTTTTTCACAAATTTAAGACACACTTAGAAGACTATATTTCAACCCATTGACATAGAAAATATTTTATATAGCATGTTCGAGGGTTTTACCAATTTTTCCAACACCTAGTATGTACCCTTTCTTTACGTTACCAAAGAAGACGTTTCCCCCTAGAAAGGCCTTGAGTGAGAGAAAATCCTCCATCTTTCCTGTCATATTCTTGAGCAGCCACTATCCGTAAACCAGCTTTGGTTACTTCCTCTCACTCCATCCTGCAACATAAGTCATGAATTTGATTTGAGAACCCATTTCAGTTTGGGTTTTCAAAAGTAAGATAGGGGGTAAATTAGACTCTTCTTAGACCATGAGCGCAACTTGGTTGGAGACCTCTAGGGACCGGATACCCTTGTTTTCCTTCTAACTTCAGAAAAAATTGAGGGTCTTTTCGAAGCAACTTGTCTGGCAGGGCATGCCTGTTTAAGATGGTCATTTCTACCACAGTGTGTGCATAAGAGATTGTTAGGATCAGACACATCCTTGCTATGGGGATTATAAGCGGGGTTAATCCTTTTATATCTTAGACCTTCACCACTGTTTGATCTCTGATTGACTAAGTTTTCCAAGATCTAAGAGGAAGTTGTCCACTTGAGAGAATTTTTAAGATCAGTCTCTATTCGGATCATATCCCTCTCAAGTTCAGAATTTTTCTTCAGAGAAGCAGTGAGATTCAATTGAGTTTTTTTCAATTCGGCTCACCTTCAGCCTGAACTTCTTGAATCTCATTAGTTCTGTTATCTCCATTTTGAGACATCTCACTCATTCTTTCATTCAATGTGAGATTCTCACCTGATAACCTTCGATATTTCTCCTTCAGATCATTCAAACTAGCAACTAACATAACCTTCTCTATTTCAAACTTATCAAGACTTTTATTTAAGGCATATTTTTCTTTAGAGAGATCACATAAAGAGCCGATTAAAACTTTTGCAAGAGACCTTAACTCCATCAGATTGTAGTCTTTGAGATTCTTTTTAATTTCAAGGAAAGTTACCTCTTCTTCTTCATCCTCATTTGATTTTTCCATGAGAGCAAACATTGAGTTGAAAGATGTATCATCATCCTCTATCTCCATCATTGAAGCATATTTAGGTTCCTCACCATTTTCTGACTCCACGAATGAATTTCCCCAAGCAGTAAGAGCCTGTTTAACCACATGACTGCAACTGCCCTTCTCTTGAACCTGTCAGGGACTTGGTCCTTCTTTCTAGTTTTTTCTGCATTGTTCTTCATATATTCTTTATAGTCAACTTTGTTCATGGGACAGTACTTGATTAAATGTCCTGTTTTTCTACATTTGTGGCAGAGATCATTCCCACTGGAAAACTTGTTTGAATTTGACCTCCTTTGAAAACCTCCATTTTTTCTGATGATCTTTTGAAACCTTCGAGTCAGATAAGCCAGATCTTCATCTTCCTCATTAGAATCTTCCTTAGTAGTCTTAAGAGCTAGACTCTTATCCTTCCTTGGTTTATTACGGCTTTGATCCCGCTGTCTTTTAAGCTCATAAGTTTTAAAATTCCCTATGAGTTCATCCATTGTGAGGGTTTCCAGGTTTCATGCCTAAGTGATAGCATCCACTTTACTTTCTCAAGATTTGGAAAGTATGCTAAGTATTTTTCTAACCAGTCTGCTGGGCTTGATTATCTCTCCCAGACAATAGAGCTCATTAGTTATCGAGGTGAATCTAGTATGCATCTCTTGAATCGACTCTCCTTCCTTCATAGCAAACATTTCATATTGGGTAGTCAGCATGTCTACCTTGGACTGCTTAATCTGGCTGGTCCCCTCATAAGAAGTTCTAAGGCAATTCCAGATTTATTTTGTTGACTTGCAGGCTAAAATTTTATTATATTCATCCGATCCTACTCCACAAACCAGTAGCTTCTTGGCTTTGAATTCTTCTCGATTTGCTTCCTGTCACTTTCCACAAATTTTTTTCTAGTTTTAGGAACTGAAGATGGAGTTTATCCTTCTATGATAGTCTTCATGGGAACATATGGTCCATCAAGAATGATGTCCCAAAGTTCACTGTCTTCAGCCACAATGAAATCATGCATACGAGTGTTCCACCATCCATAGCATTGACTATTGAAACGGGGAGGTCTTGTTGTTGACTGTCCCTCTTCAAGATTTGGTGGAGCTACCATCCTTGCAGGATCCTTCCTAGGTGTTAATATTTTAGGAAGAGCCCGCTTTGATACCAATTGTTAAGTTATAAGAGTCCACCACTAGCCTAGGGACCAGGTTCCTAGACTGATATCACACAGATGCACAACAAGTAATGCAAATATTAAGAAATAAACAAGAAGACTCAAGATTTTCACGTGGAAAAACTCCTTGCTCAAGGGAGAAAAAACCACGACCTACCACGTAGGATTTAACAGTCATCTTCACTAAACACTGAGCAACGGATGATTACAAACTCAAGCATCCCCAGATTAAACTCTTAACCCCAACTCTCATGAAGCAGCTCTGCTACAAGGCTTGCAATGCAATAACTCTACTGCAATTTTCCAACCAGCTAACTCTAACTAGCACATAACAGCTATCTCTAGTTAATCACTCAACTAACTCTAGTTGACGAATACTCCCATAGATATAAGAACGATTACAAGAAGAAATACCTACACAAGCTTCATATTGAAGAGTAGGTGTACATTTTGAATCAACACAAGAGCTTAAAAGCAAACTTAACTAAAGGAATATTCAGGTTCTGTAGGAGCAGATGCCTCGTTGCTTTTAGAGTTGTTGTTCTTGTGTTTACGGCGTTGTGAGCAGAGAGCAAGAAAAGAGAATGTTCTTTTCTAATTCTCAAAAAACTAGGTTTTGAAGAGATGTCCCAAAGGGATAAGTATGAGAGGGCAAAATCGTAGGTGCAATATCATTGGTTGAGTACATTGGCCTTTTGTCACGTTGTCACTCGCAAACACAAAAAATAGTACGATTTTTACAGCTGTAACTTTTGTCTGTTATCAGGTGCACGTAACAGATTCGAACCTGGTCCCTGCATAGTTTGTCTATCATCAAAACCAAGGATCAAAGATACTACAAGGACCATTTCTATCAATGAAAAAAATATCGGTTTTGTATTATTGATTCTAAGTCATGTGTCGACACATAATTACTTAAATTTGTGTGAGAAATCATATGTCGACTAACATCAATTGATTGAAGTTGTTTCTGCAATGCGTGAAAAAGAGAAAAAGTTTTGTGATCGAGGCACCTGAAAAGTTATCCTAGAGTATATACATTATTAACTGATGAGATCAAATCTTTGAAAATCTACTTACTATATTTTATTTCTTTACAATGAATATGAATATGATCTTACTTGTATATTTTTATAGGCCAATAAAGTATTAGCATCGGTGTCGTGTTTGGTGGGTGTGTGTGTATATATATATATTGAGAATTTATGTAGTAAAATTATTAAT
>JACEIK010001095.1:43729-56138 GCA_018107945.1 Datura stramonium
GTAGTAGTAGTTAGGCCATAGTTTGCCCAACTTTAAGCGAAATGCCAAAAAAAATGAAATTAGCAGTTCACCCAACTTTGGGCAAACTATGAATTTATTAATATATACTTTTCAATTGTGGATGGATGTTGACACCGTTAAATGTAGGAAGTGCAATTCGCAAATATTTGGGTGAACTGCTCGTTTTGGTACACATCTTTTTTCATATACCCTTTTGATACATTTTGCCAAATAATTCACTGTTTGGGTGTTAAACTCCTCCCCAACTATACTTTACGAACACAATTAGAAGCAATCTCAAAAGAGAAGATTCATTAGATCAATATTTCCTGGCATGTGATTCAAAGGAAAATGTTTCAGTATATTGACCAAAGTTTACCATTTCCAGTGATGTAAAAAGAGAAACTATCACAACAATGGAGTAGATTACTATAGGGAAAGATCTTTGAGGTTGTAAAATTTTGCACACTACATTTTTAGCTAGAAATAAGCTTAGTCATTGCTGTCCAGTAAGAGGCAGCATTTCTCCACTTCTGATAGTAGTAGGAGGCAGCTGAGATTGAAGAGCTTTCTGGTGCATAAGAAGCAGCTGTGGTTACTAGCTTACAAATACTATTGACTTAAAAGGTTAGTTAGATCCTCGTTTAGCACATTCTTCAGCTCGTGTTAGTGCATCAGTTATAACATCTATCGTCCAATCCTTGACATCTTCCTGCATATAAGCAATCAAACAAAGCAGCATAGTCATTCCACATTTTGTCATGCAGCTGAACCACACGAAGAATATTGAGGGAAAATTCACAGCAAGAGAAGAATAAATGGTAAGTTACCACTTTATAAGATAACATCAGACATTTAAGACAAGATGCTCTTGCATGATCTCAGGAACAAGTTTCCAAATAAAACATACCAAAAGAATTGCATTGGTTATAACCCAACAGAATTCTGACGCCAAAGCAAAGTAGAGAAAGTTCAATGAATATGTCATACTCCCATTTTCTATAGGCTGCTTCCGGGGCACATGCAGCTTGTTGTTACTGAGTTCACATGAACCAGTACTTTTAATATGGAGTATAAATTTATATGTAAAAGATCGCTAAAATAGCCATAGATAGTAAATATGAACCCATAATTTAAATATAACGGGTTCAATCCTAAGAATCTTAAAAGTTGACCCCATAGAACTTAAATCCCGGATCTGCCTCTGGCTTCTTCCCAGGAAGTTCAGTTACAAAATGATGGACTTGTTAGTTTTATATAAATTTCCACATTTCCATTATTTGGATAGACATTTTTCTCAAACTACATTTGTACATTTCACCAAGAATTGAAACTTCAAGTTTTAAAATATACAGCTAGGAGTTTACCATTGGCCCTCATCACTGAGAAGCTGGTTGCCTTTAGATGTGCGACTACTTCCAACACAGATACATCATTTTCACCACTTCTAGCGAATTTAAGAAGAGCTGGACTTTTACCATTCCAACCACATTGTATGTATGAGATAGGAAATTGTGAATACGACAAGCTAGAAGGAAGATCTGAACAGTGATGATAAAAGAGTTGGAAAGGAAAGAAGCAATTCATATGTGAGAAAAAACTCAAGGCCAGGTCAGCAACAGAATTTTGGACTAGGATAAGTATAAGAAAGAAAAGAGGTTTGGGAAAGACAATCAAACCCAATAGAAAGTGAAAGAGAAGATGAAGTAGGGAACTTGGTTGACCTTGATAGAGTGGTCGCTGTAGGAAGGTTGCCCGAAAGTGAAATGGTGCATGAAATTAAGGCGAAGATGATGAGTGGCACGTCAGATACACAAGCATGGGTTCCAGTGCTGGGTTGCTGGAGTCTGGAAGCCTTTCTAGGAGGGAGGTGAGACTTGAAACTTGTCTGGTACTCTCCTGTCACTGAACCAGATTTGCAACTTCTTTTTTCCTCTCCTCTTTTTTTTTTCCCCTTTCGAGAACAAAGAGGGAGAACTTTTTCACAGTATTGGCTCCAACATCATGTAAAGAAAAGTAGAATGAATTGCTTGATTCCTCAAGCATGTTGAGATTTAAATAGCGATTAAAAGTAATACAGAAAAGGAAAAGAAACTATTCCCTGTTCCTAGTTACACAATACAGGGAATCCAAAGCTTTCCCATATTTACAAGGTACCCATTCTTGCAATATTTAGATTTTTCATAATACTGACATTCTTAACTGGAAAGAATGAAAAGGGAAGAAATTTTAGCGCATCCAAGTGGAAAAGGCAAGTTCAATTTAAAAAGAAAACTCAGAACAAAGTGTCCTCCTGTAGGTCCATGAGAATGAGAACACACAAATCCAGAAAGAATGCAGTTTTTCTTCTTCCATTTTCCAAGGAAATGGGGATATAAATACCAAGAACTCCAATTTCGAATATGTTTAAACTTGACTTCGTGTCAAATGCATGATGCTACATGTGGATGATTATAAATGATGTTGATAATATATTTGAGATAATGATTTTTGTATTGGAGAGGAATAGTTGAAGTTAACTTGGAAACCCGAATGGAGGAGAACGTTATGCCCTGAAACATTGGCTAAGTTTTACATCCATTTTTATGCCCTAAGTTGTATAAATAGTGAAATAGATGAATGACATGTTGAGAAGGTGTGGAATGCTTAAATCTTGTGGTTGAAAGGTGTTAAGAATGTTTTTTTATAATAGGTGTTAAGAATGTTTAAGTATGGCAAAAAGTAGTTTGGAAGAGTAAGGGAGAAAATACCCTAATTGAAACATAGTGTGACTTCAAAAGAGCACAACTTCTATTGTAGAAAGAATTTGGCTATGGTTCCCATTGTGAAGAGTCTCATATCGAGGGTAAACCAGCTGAAAAACGTTAGCTAGCTAGGCTAGCGCGCAATGGCTTTCTCTGATAGGGGCTTGCTTCTTTAAGCTGCGCCCAACCTATGGTCAATACCGATCTACTTTAGTAGATCATATGGATGTAGAAAAAGCTTCTAATTTGGATGAAATAGAAACATCTAAAGGATAGGTGGTCTCTTTATATGGCTTGGGAAATCTTCTCCTTTTGAGCTAGCTTTTTGGGATTAAGTTAGACTCAAGATTCGGTATCAGAACAGGACTCATTCCAATTCTCGTTCACCATGTTGGGCCCCCATATTAAAATTTACCACACTTAAACACCTGTCAATTATGGGATGGATGATCTTTTTATATGGATTGGGCAATTCTTTCCTCTTGGGTTAGCTTTTGGGGTTGAGTTCTACCCAAACTATATAAAGAGACCACCCATCCCTTGTACCCTTGATGTGGGACTCTTCATACACCTCTTCACACCGGGGGCTAGACATCTGGAACATGGACAATTTTCATATGGTTGCCCAACATTGGAAAATTTGAATTGGGATTGGTCTAGTTGCAAATACCAGTAAAGAAATAGATCTTAGACCTAATCAACCCCAAAAGCTAGCTCAAGAGTGGAGGATTGCCCAAGCCATATAAAGAGACCATCTATCCCATTTACCATCGAGATGTGACTCTTAACACTTATTATTTGTTTACTTGTGATTATGTGAAGTAGGTTAGGTTGGTTCGCTCGGAGCAATTATGAGGCATCGGGTGCCAATCATGTGCCCTTATAGAATTGGGGTGTGACATCCCCTTTATTTTCATTTCCAGGTCAACCAAAGTGTTTGTCAATGACTACATTTTCTGTCAATCAAAAGATGAAAAATGAACTTAATCAGGCATAAGAATCTTATGCAACATCAAAAATAGGTCATCCAAGTAATGCGTCATTCTCTCCTTCATACATAACCGAAAAATCAAAAAGTACCATGACGTTGAAAGACATTCAACTAGTTGGAAGCTAATGTTAAAAAGAAAAGGAGGAATGCATAGTATCTATCAAGTAGCCATTGCAACCACTTAGTTGATGGAACATATTACACAGTCCAATGTACTATCATTGCGGACACTAGTAATATGAGAGGAGTTCTTTTTTCCTTTTTTTGGATAACTGATAATACGAGAGTATTTACAATGATGAGAACATTGTGATCCAAGAATCACAGCATATTCAAGTTCTAACAATGGGTGACATATATCAGCTATTAAACTGGATGTGTTCCCCTGACAAAGAGAATTATAGTGTTAGCTAGAAAGTAAGAAAAGCAGCAGATACGATGCCATTCACCTGCCATATGTACCTCTATACACGTGCTTTGGTGGTATGCTGAAAGATAGCATGCTATTTAATCATTTTATGATTTTAGCATATTATCATTGTGGATAATGAACTATGCGAGTGACTAACATTGATGAGAATAATTTGATCCCAAAATAATTTTTAAAAAATCCTAGTTCTAAAACAATGTAACATATCCTTCTAAAAAAAATAAAATAAAATGTAACATATATATCAGCTGCTGAACTGGATATATAGCAAAGAAAATTCATTGTGTTAACTGAAAAGATCAAGGCAACAGTAACAATGTTATTCAGCAGCCATATATGCTCTCTCTAAATGTGCTTTAAGTGGTATGTTGAGAAACAGCATTCAATTTAATGGCTTTATGATTTTTCTTTCTTGTAAGAAAATACTAATTCCTCCCCTACCCCTCTCCTCCCCTCTATTATGAATTTAAAGGTTTTCTACTCTTTGCTATTTCCATTGATTCTTCTTGAACCTACTTTATGCCATTCTTTTGTTACTTTTAGTTTCCTGCCCTATTTTTTCTCAATATCCACCTGTCCTTTTTCACATTTTATAACTTAGTTTTAAAAGACAAGATTAACAAAATATAAGTTTGAGCCCCTTTAGGTTTATACTCAAATTTAATTTAAATAAAACTTTTACAATTGGGAATTACAGTTACTGAAATTTCTATGTGGCTAGAGTGTATCATATTAGTTTAGGGAGTAAGTTGTTGTCTGCACGCTTCACTTATTTTACCACTGGCGTCTTAGTACATGTCTTCTTCTTTTCCTTTTTCTTTTTCAAAACAAATTGAGGGTAGGGGTGTTCATGGTTCAGTTTGGATCAGTTTTTGTTTGAAACCAAAACCAAACCAATTTAGTCGCTTTTTAAACATTTAAAACCAGACCAAATAAAATAAAAACCATAGGTTTGATTCTTGTCGGTTTAGTTCAGTTTGGTTCCGCTTTTCGGTTTATAACTAGCTAATGATAAATTGATAATAGTAAAACGACAGAGAACATTAAGAATCAACAAATTTCTCACTACTATCACAAGATGAATGTATCTAAATCTTCTATTATTTTTCAACACTATTCCAATGCTTTAGCATGTTTAAGTTGCATAATTGTTGAGGTTCTTCCACTTCACATGTCTAATATCCACACAGAAACAATATACAATTAAATAGAATGGTCAACCCTTCAAAAATCAAAAGGGAAAATGATTGAAGAGTAGATGAACGTCTTAGCAAAGAAAATTAAAAATCGGCAATACGCCACACCACATATAGACAATTAGACTTAGAGTGTTGGATTTGGACATAATTTTTAAGAAATAAAATTTAAAAGTATTGTAGTGCATGTGAAATAAGTATACTAAAATCAAATTAATAATTAAAAGGTATAAATTATTTATAATTGTTTATGAAAAACTAATATCATATATTCAAATAAATATAAAATTTATGTATAAAATGTATTAGTTCAGTTTGGTTCTTTCTTCGATTTTTTTTGTAGAACCAAAACCAAATCAAATATTATCAGTTTTTAAAATTTAAATTCAAACCAAACCAATCCAAACCAAATGACGGGTTTTTTAATCGGTTTGCAGTTTGGTTCAGTTTTTCACCTTACCATGAACACCCCTAATTGAGGGCAGTGGAACGGGAACCGGGGAGGGGATTACAAGGTGGTTGTCTCCTTATATGGTCTTGAACAATTATTACCTCATGAGTTAACTTCTTGGATTGAACTAGGCCCAAGATCCATTTTCTTTACATCAATGATATTAGAGTCGGACTCATACTCAACTCTACCTGTGTGAGCTTGCTCATATTGCAAGCCCCTAGGCCAGATACAGGAGGAAAGGAGGGTCTAATAGGTTGACAACCAGCATAAAATTAATCAATTCATGATGAATCTATACAATACAAAGAGCAGCACTCAATGCTATTTATGCATTGTTTTTAAACGGGGACAAAGTTTAAACAACCACCTAAGAGATCCTATATGTGCGGATCACCCCTGTTTTGGGTGGCCTTGAGAAAGTCCATGTTGGCTTTATAACAACTTTTGCTATCCTTTTCAAATTGCAGCACTTATCCATGTTTTCATGGCTTTGGCCATGTGACTGCCACATGTGTTGATAGTTTTTTAAAGGTAAATGATTTGACGCCACGTCAATGAGGATTCATATAGTCGACTCTAACTTGCTTGAGTTTGAGGCATTGTTGTTGCTGTTGTTGGTATTAAAATCAAACTCATCTATGTTATTGGATTTCTCAGTGTCGGGTCCCTATGTTATGTTATTCACACTCGTGCTGTCCGAGACTCCAGTTGTCCATGAGCACGGACGGGGCAGGAGATGGGAAACTTAGGATGTCCCACATAGGTTGAGTAAAAATGTTGTCTCCTTATATGGTTTTAGACATTCCACCTCATGAGCTGACATTTGAGATTGATTTATGCCCAAGGTCCATTATCTTAACACAAACTGATTTGATTTTTAAATATATAATAGGTTATTCTAATAGATTGACCCATAGTTATTTGGATTGAGTGCAGGTTGGTTGATTGACTGATTGAGGTTATTTTGGTGAACCAATATCACAGTAACAGAAGTTTGACCTCCAAAGTTTTTATAAAAAAACTATGCACATCAATTTCCATTCTTCATTATTAAGGAGTACCAGAAGAAAACAAAAGGTACAAGCAGTCAAAGCTAAGCTAGCAAACAGTTCATAGAGTTGCCACAATGCCTCCTATGTAACACCTGCAATTTGCACTATTATTCTTCACACATGCAATCAACAATGAATTCTGCTTGGGATTGGGATTGGGATGAGATAGATATATTAAGTGCTGGTATGAGTTAGGGTGTGTGGCAGCATGCCCGCAGGGTGAGATGGGAGGAAGATGTTGATTGGCTTGAAAAGGATTTACTGCAGAGTTATAAGGGGAAAAAAGGCTCTGCAATCCAGTATTTCTATTCTTTATACCCAAATATCCTTATATAGCAACAATGCCTCAGTCCCAAACAATTTGGGATCTATGATATGAATCCTCACTGACAACCAAAACTACCCTTAATATGTACTTCTAGAAAATTTATATTGAAACCAAATTAAAGGTGTCGATAATATACCAAATAGAAGGGCCGAAAAGTTGTATTTTTAGCTTAGTGATAGAGATGACACCTCCCTAAACTGACTCTTATTATAAAGGATATGATAGCTTACGAACCATATTAACAGGAAAATTCAAGATATAACATCGTCTAAAGTTCTTTTTCTACAGAAAGCATATGCACAAAATCCAACCAGACTGCTTAAGAACTGCCACATATCAAATTTAGCTCTCGTTTTTTAGAGTTCTTCAAATCCATGAAAAATGCCTCAAAAATGAAAAACACTTTGGTAGAGGCAACGTCCAAATACCAACACTTCCCATGGAGACCTAAAGTAAAAAGGCTATGAAGAGGCTCTACAATAAATAAATAAAAATGAGCCTATGAAGAGGTTTCTAAACTATAGGAAGACTCAAGGATTTAGTTAAAATTTATCTGGATCCCTTAGATCTATCTACGCAAAAGTATGATAGCTCTATTATGATTAGCAAGAGACCTTACCAAAAGCACTAGTGCAGTTTCCAATTTTGATCTTGTCATAAATACCAATGTAGCACACATTCATAATAACAGTAACAAAGAGCTTCCCTCTAAATCACTGATAGATGCAGACAAGGGCAACAGAAAGGCATAATGGGGTTACGACAAATGAGGATAAGGTATAGATCGGTTGGAGTTAAATAAAGCTAATCCCTCTTCAGACATGCACGGAGAAATATCTGGAGGAAGCAGGTCTACAATAAAAGAAGGATTTGGTGCAGGCATGGATCATAGAAAAATGTTGGTGTCACTAACGACAATAATAAGTCAATAGTAAGGTGTTTGCGGAAGTAGATGGAGGAGAAATATTGATAGGGTCCCGTAAGATAGTGCAAGTAACAAATGAAAGGTATACGAATAATGGGAATAGAGGCGAATATGGGAATACACATAATGTGAAACATGATTATTAGAATAGAGGAAGGTGTACTCGAACAACAAGATATGAGAATAGCATCCTCTCACAAACACAATGTAACATGAGATTAATTACATAAAATCTTCTCTATTTTGTCAAGAGTTATAAGAACCAAATGTTAGATAAATAATTCCATAGGAGTTCATAAACTGCTGAAATAAAGAAAATAAACATTCTGGAACATTGTCACTGATAAATTGTGAACAGGGACCTAAACTAAATTTGTAATTTAGCCAAAAAGGTCAGGAAAATTGAAGACAAGTCACAATCATTTTTCATCAAGAAAATCCAAGCATATCTTGAATAATCATTAATAGAACCAGCAAAGTAGTGGAAAACCAAAAGTGGAATTGACTCCTAAATCCCAGATGTCGTATTTATTGAAGAGAAGGAGACTTGATATCCAATAATCAGGACGACAAGTGAAAGAAGAACATATATGATTTATCAAGTTGAACGACTAATGTCCTAAGATAGACAAAAGAGACACAATCAAGTATCATTCTTCGAAGTTCAAATAAATTAGGATATTCAGAGTCTATAGAGTATCTCGTACGGGACAAACTATAGGTGATCTTGAAAACATGAAATAAAAGGCCCTTGTGACTCTCATGTGGTACTAAGAATCAATTCCTAGTGCAGTCCTCTATGACAATAAGCTTATTTAAAAGAATTTAGTAAAAATTTCATTGCTTGGAATAAGCAACTATCTTTTGTGATAAAGGTAACATGGAATAAGCAACTAAATAGTACTGATTATATTGAACTTGAAGTCAAGAGGGAAGATGAGTAGCTTGACCTACTCTTGTTTCCATGGTTTGGATTCCATTTACAAGCATGACAGTTGAAGGAGACACCGGAAAATGGAAATAGTAAATATATAGATTTTTAATGCCTAAGACATAGTAAAGTATAAAAAATGTGCTCTCTCTAAAAGTTTAAGCTTTTAGATTAGGTGGGGGCACACACTCTTTTTTCTTTCGAAAAGGTAATTTTACATGTAGTCACACACGTTAACATGGTACCAGAGCAGACAAGTGGTCCTGGATTTGAGTCTCATCGCCATCCATTGTTGAAAAAAAATTTCACGTGCTCGACCCAGGACAAAGAATCATGTCTGCACGTGTCGGGTGTTTGAAGACATAATAAGTAAATAAAAGTACGTTTTTCTCCAAAAGTTCAAGCTTTTAGATAAGTTTGGTTACACACTTTAATAATTAAGAGAGGTATGACCAAGAAGTCCCAAGTCAATACCCATGATCCAAAAGTGAAGGACCAAGAGATAAAGTTAACATGATTATCTTGTGGAATAATAAAAGCTACTTGTGGACTACTTTTTTTATAACAATGTCCGGACCAATTTGCACGCACCTCAACTAATTTCACTTGATACCTGCTACCTCCCACCAGCAACAGGTAAAAAGTAACTCTGTCCACCAAGGCTTAGAAAGATAAGAAGAAATCACCTAGTGTTTTTGTCTCCATTGAGATTTGAACCTCAAACCTCATGGTTCTCCCATTTCATTGACCTAAAGGCCACACCCTTGAATGCTAAAAATGAACCATACCGGCCAACCACTAGCATATAACTTAGCTTCTTATGGACTATTTAAGTGGGTGTATTAGAAAGAGTGTAACCATAATCATAAAAGTAAACTACCCAACGATCACCAGATTTCATTCTCTTGAAACAATAACTTAGATAATAGGCAGGCAACTAATAAAAAGAAGAATAAATGGATCAAATTTGTGGTAAAATACCCAAAAAATCATGGGAAAAGATCAGTTCCGACTGCCAGAAGATCATCATTGTAGTTGCAGGAATAGTGGACAAAACACTTGTGCTGCTGGAATAAATGTTGAACAAAAAGATGCAGGTACTGCAGGAATGGTCACCAAGAAGGTGTGGTATTGCTGGAAAGATTAATGGAAAGATGCATGGCAACCAAAAGAGTCACTGGAAAGATGTGTGGTGTCGCTTAAAAGGTTTCCAGAAAGATGCTCAATGCTGCATCACGATCACTGTGAGTAGGCGCGGTGCCATCAGAACAATCACTGAAATTAGGCACATTACCACGGAACGGGCATGGTAAATAAGAGGGATGCCAGTTGGATGAAGGCTATTTGGATTTCTACTAAGATCGTAAAAGATTCTATAGCATGTGAGAAACTTAGAGGAGAGAAAAGATGTATTAATTACTTCATGATAATTAAGTACAGTACACACTTATTTTAGGTGGAAAAAAATCAACACCTGGCACCTGTGTGGAATACCAGTGTATCACTAGTACAAAACTTAACTAGCTATCTAACACCTTCATTTTGCACTAAGATTGACATGCGTAGTTCTAGGCCAACAGGCAATCAATGTGACCATATGATAAATCTCCAGACACTACAATTACAACATCATTATGGTCATTATTGTGAGTATGATATTCTGCTAGAAATTGCATTTCCACTAATAGACTGAAAGTCCTACAACTATAAAAAGATTTCTGACCCACTTAGTTTATTCCCTATAATGTTAGCAGGAAAAATACCTACAACCAAATGAATGAAAGGTTAAAGAAGTAATGCATTTACCATCTTCAAAGGTTCCCCTGTCCTTAGCCTTGCATTTGGACGAGCTAGTTTAGATTCAAATGGAGTTCTTGGTCGCACCTCCTGAACTGATTCCCATTCCTCGCGCGTAAGCATCCTAACTGTCCCTTGACCAGCAGGTGCATTCTTTATTTTTCGCTCAATCATTTCTTGAGACTTCGAGTCATCATACTGCATGCAGACACAACTGTAACTTATAAGCTACTCGACTGATTTAGATTGTAAAAACAAACAAGCAAGTTTACTACGCCAAAGAAATGAAAATATCTTAATGCTTACTGCAAGTCCCACACATCCCTTACCACTAGAGTTAAATCCTAGAAGTACCCATATTGGCGACTTGGAGGTTTTTGGATTCAGTCAGCTAAATTCCATCAAACTACTCAATCAATAGCAACAAGATTTGACTTAAGTTTGTTTTACATTGTAATGAATGTAAATAGAAATAAGTGGCATTTATTCGAACCAAGAAAACCGAAGGATTCTATAGTATATAAGCAGTTCAAATATGGAGGTTTGATTTCTTTGGTAAGTTACAGTACTAAAGTAGTTCTCCTGTTAAGATTGTGAATATCAATGTATCAATGAAACGATGTCAAGTTATATCACACATTACTCCAACTATGAAGCAAAAATTAAACTTTTTCGAGTATCACTATCCCAAGCTTCTTTCCTACTCACTATTAGGCTCCACCAGAATCACAACCAACAGATGAATATATTAGTGCTTTGTCCATTTGCAAGATGACACATCACACAAACTGCAACGGAGCCATAAGTGTTTGAACTGAGACAGACAGTGCAGAAGCGCCACACACTAATACATACATACCATCATGAGGAGCTTTGCGAAAAGTGCGGTCCCGACGACAGTGAGTATCATGGGCATAGTAGCAGTGTCAAGGAATGATCTTGAATCAGGAACCTGAACAAATAACTGATTCTTCCGAGGATCCTTTCGTTTCTTCTTCTCCTTTAATTCAGCAACCCTCTTCTTCAACGTCTCACTAGGGCCATCACGAGACAACGTGTGAATTTGTCTACAGAATTGGCCCAATTTTCGGCGAACATCCAGCATGATTTATCTAGGAATTGAATCAATTATTAACGGATACGCTAGCCTCTGACACAATTACTGATGCATCTGACATTTGAGGAGAGGAGAGGAGAGAATTTGGAGATTTTCTAGGTGTTGGAGGAAATAAAGGGTTTTTGATGAGTATAATGGTTGAATGAAGCAATTTTTGGTAGGTTTCTTCTACACCAATTTAGTCTTTTCCTTGCAATCAATTAGCTGAAGGTCCTTTGTATTCTGGGAATTTCCTTTCACTTCTTTTTGTTTTCTCATGTCCGCTAACTTTTCGATTAATTCGACTTCCAGTGCCAAGGCTTACATTAGCTTGTCCACTACCTAAAAATAACAACAACCATTCGCTTCCACTGGACCTTATTTATTTTCATGCTAGTGAATTTATAAATTTATTTTAAAAAATTATAATTTAAGTTAATAAAATATTTAATTTTTATATATAAA
>JACEIK010001095.1:100296-113010 GCA_018107945.1 Datura stramonium
TTAGAATTTCTACATAGTTCAAATAAAAAATGATTAAACAAGCTAAATATTAGTTGATTTCAAATTCTCAAATATTAAAGATAATTAAATTATAATTATGTCATAGTATTAACTTGAATAGGGGCCGTGAGAATGTAGGCCCTGGCCATTGACATTGTCAGTGTAACGACCCGTCTGTCGTTATGGGAGGAGGGGGGGAATAAGCCCGAAATACCCTATTTGGTCTAGGTTGTTGGTGGGAAGATGTTGGGTAAGTGTTAGTTAAAACTAGAGGTTGAGGAATGGTCTGTGTGTAAGAAATGAGAGCTATCGGTTACGGAGGACCGCTGCAGTGCAGGGATAATTGTTGTAGCGAGACCATAACCACGATCGAAGGCCTACATTAACAAACCAGGATGATTGCCATCGAATCCGCTATGGCAATGTCTTGAGCATTATAGCGGGTCTACTGCAACGAAAATGTGATCGCTGTGGCGAATGACGGGAATCAGTAAGTGGGTTTTAAGTGGTATTTTAGGGGGTTTACCCCATTATTCAAAGCATGACTTGTTAAGAACTGAGGGTGATTTTCCAAGAGCAGAGCAATTCTCCTTCCCCAAGGTAAGAACTTTGGTCTATTCTTTCTACCCTAACCCCGATGAATCGAGAGGGAGACCTTGAAGGTGTAATTCTAGTTGAAGAACCCTAGAATGGTGAAACTAGGATTTCTTAATGAAAACTTGAGGGTGTTGATTCCTAGGTATAGAAGGGAGTAATGAGCACTTATGTTGGGGAATGTGAATGCATGTGGATAAGGGTAGAGTAATAGAGACCCGCAAGTCAATAAAGTAGTGCTATTAGCCCTAGTAAAGTCCTAGTGAGGGGCTGAGGAGTATGAACTCGGACTCGGGTTAGGAATGATTACTATGCGAAAAAAATGGAATGGGTTCCTTAGTGGGTAGCGAAGGAGACCATATGACCAGGTAGAATTGGGGGGCTTAGATAATCTAGACCCTTATTTGAAGAGTAAATAATAGATTACTCTAAATTTGTTGTTGTAGATTTCGAATGTTTCGAGGCGCTGAGGAAAGGCAAGGCTCCAACAGGGTAATTGATATTCTAATACTCCAATCGAGGTAGGTTATGATTTAAAAGGAGTTAGACTTTATATAATGACATGTATAAATGTGGAATGATAAGGTGTGTATTGGTCTCGAGACATTATTTGTTGTAATAATTCCCTCGTTGAATTCCATTATCGAATCTAATATGATGTCATTACTTATGTAATGTGGAATTGGATGTTGAGAAATTGTTCATGTTCTTTTATATTGTCTGAAAGTGATCCATGAATTGTTTGAATATTCAAGTTGAGGGAGGTAAGATGAGGCCTTCCAAAGGTCAAATAAATTGACTTAGTGGTAAAATATAGAGATATGTGAATAAAAATGGGTAATGTATTTTGTCCCGAAAGAAGTGACTCGTCCCTGAGGGGAGCATCCGGGTGAGCGAGTATGGTTGATTGGGTCCAAGGGGAGCAGTCGGACTAGTAGATGAGTGAGAACGGGTACCACGCTGGTACAGTACATGGATTTCTAGAGTCCCTTGCAGGTCATGACTGAAATGTTAGAAATAAGACCCCCTGACATGTGTGTACAATGATGATCAATTTTGGAGTGTTTATGGTGATGTGATGGAGGCATGTGCCCAGCATATCACCACTTGTTACGATACTTGATTTAAATAAATAAGATTGGTTTAAAAATGTGAGAACTTGAATAAACTGAATTCCTTGCTATATAGTCTATGTGTTAGTAATATTGAGGTGTTTGTGATGATTTAGCTTTAATTGTAAAGTCAAGTAAGAATTCGTGATGAGTTGTGGAATCTGTTGTGAGTAGTCCATTGTATATTTCGTGTAGTTACTGTATATTGATTGTTGTACTGACGGCTATGAGTATCTTGTATGGTTGTGATGAGTAGAATGTTGAGAAAGAGTTAAAGGGAACTATAGGTGTGCAACTAAGTCGAGCTACTGCCAAGGTAGTATCGCTGCGCCGCCGCGGTGAGACCGTGACAGCGGCCAAGTGATCGCTGTAGCGAGGCCTAATGCGGTGAGCAAGTTGGCCAAACACCCTACACAAATGGATTTCTTGAATGAGTATTATTTACTGAACTTGTGTTTTGGGATAATTGCATGTTGATGTTTTATTTTATATGTGTTATTATTTAAGGTCGGTCGATGATGCCAATAGTACTTTTTTTGTACTGATGCTACTTTTGCACTTCTTTTCTGAGTGCAAACCTCAATCCAGGGAGTTTATCTCGACCCCATCTTTAGAGCAACAACAAAATAGTTGAAAGTGAGCGGACTCGGATGTGCTGCTTTGAATCCGCCGCTGAAGATGTCTTTTCTTTTCTAGACATTATTTTATTTTGGATTTTCTTAGTTATTTCTCTAGATTTGGTTAGGTAGATGTCAATTTGTACACTTTTAGGTTCTGGGGATTTTATAAATAAGATCTTGTTATTTTTATTTCTTTAATTAAAGCTTCTGTTACATTATCATTTTATTGCAATTTACATACGCTTGTTGTGAAGATTGGGTAATTAGCTGGTAATTCATTGGTTCGCCCACCGAAGGGGATAGTGTGGGTGCCAATCACGATCACTTGGGTCATGATAAAGTTGGTATCAGAGTGCTAGATTCATTGATCTCATTGTATGAGCACGAGTCTAGCAGAGTCTCTCAAATCGGTGCAGAGATGTCTGTTACTTATCTTCGATAGGCAATGAGACTTTAGGAAAACCCTTTTTTTCTTTCCTTTTAGTGTTATTACTTAATTTCAATTGATATATGCTGATCCAAATTTATATCTGACTATTCTTTTTTCTTTCTCTCACAGATGGTGAGAACACGTGCAGGCAGAAACCCAGAGGAAACACCCGAGCCAGCAGTAATGGCCGCAGTTCGCAACAGAGGATGGGGCAGAGATTGAAGGTGAAAGAATATTGTTTCTAGAGTATGGGCCCGCGCTCCTGCTCCGGTTTGAAAAAGGTCAGCATCTCCAATGCCTCCAGTGGTTTAGGAAAGAGTGGCACTGGAGGTGGAGGTTTCGACAAAGGGAGTGGCTGCAGCCGCTTTAGCATCCTCTGAGGTCCTGGATCAGGTCCTGAATATTTTGAGCTGGCTCGTGGATAATAGGGCAGCACCAGCGACTCCCGTAGGTAGTAGTCGGGGATACAACATGTAGATACTGTAGCTCCCCATATAGATGATATTTCGGAGGCTGTGATGTTCCCGAGGCTAATAGCTGGACTGATAATGAATAAGGAGGAGCATGATTTATTTTGGAGATTCACGAAGATGAAGCCTCCTATCTTCTAAGGCAGTGAGGCTGAGGACGCATATGAGTTCATTATCGACTGCCACGAGAGACTCCATAGAATGGGGGTAGTAGAGAAGTATGGGGTGGAATTTATCACCTTCCAGTTGATGGGTGATACTAAATTCTGGTGGAGAGCATTTGTGGAGTTCAGAATGTTGGGGTCACCACCACTGACCTGGACCCAGTTCTACTCTACCTTCTTGGTGAAGTACGTGCCTCGTACCCTGGGATATTAGAGGCGAGACGAGTTCACCACTATCAAGTAGGGGACCTCTTCAATTGCTGCCTATGAGGCTCAATTTCACTCGCTGTCCAGGTATGGTTTTCCCTTATTATTCACTAAGGAGGAGAGAATTAGACGGTTTGTTAAGGGCCTTAATGTGGTCCTTCAACTGTCAGTCTTACAGATGGTTTCTATAGGTAAGACCTTCTAGGACGTAGTAGAGTTTGTGAAGAATGTGAAAGAGGTGAAATAGGATGGGTATGCGAAAAACCCTGAGAATAAATCTTGGAAGGTGGGCACTTTCAGTGGTTCCTTTTCTAGGACTAAAATTCCCTAGGGGCACTCAGGGCGCCCTATCCATTCAGCTATGCAGGACCACTTAGTGGCCTTTAGGTGCAGTCGGGAGCACCCAGATTGTTTGCTTAAATTTTGGGGCTCTTCCTATTTCCTCTGTACTGGCTCAGAAGCTAGTGACTGATAAGATGTGCCATGAGTGTGGGAGTATGGCCACATCCGTAGATGGTGTCCCAAGTTTGGTCAGGGTGAACAGATTGTTCCACACCCAGCTCCTCGAGCCCGGCCCCTGTCGGGAGAGGAGGTAGTATGTTCAGTAGGAATCGACCACAGCTTGGGGGGGGGGCAGTCAGCCAGTAGTTAGAGGAGACACCTAACCTAGAAGAGGTGGTGCCCAAACAGGAAAGGGTGGTACTCAATCCGATTGAGGGGCTATACAACCCAACAGGGGTGGGTCTCAGACAAGTAATCAGACCCACTTCTATGTATTTCCTTGTCGACCCGAGGTAGAGGCTTCAAATGCCATTATCACAGGTATGATTCTTGTATGTGACAAAATGACTACGACTCTATTTGATCCTGGTTCTACCTTTTCCTATATGTCTGCTTATTTTTCTATGGGATTGGACCTTGCTTGTGATGTTTTTGATATTTTGATTCATGTGTCTACTCCTGTAGGGGATTCTGTGATTGTGTATAGGGTTTATCGTGCTTGTTCGGTAGACTTTATGGGTTGTGACACACGGGTAGACTTGGTGATCTTAGACATGGTAGACTTCGATGTAATTTTGAGAATGAGCTTGTTGTCCCCTTGCTATACCACTCTGGATTGTCATGCTAAGACAGTTACAATAGCGATGCTAGGATTGTCTAAGTTGGAGTGTAAAGGGAATTATAGCCCTGCTCCTAAAAAACTTATCTCCTATATTCATTCCCGACAATTGATAGGGAAAGGGTGTTCAACATATCTAGCCCACATTTGCGATACCAATTCAGAGGGTCCCTCCATAGAATCGATCTCGGTAATTTATGAGTTCTTAGAGGTATTTCTCGCAGATTTGTCTGGCATGCCGTTGGACTGCAATATTGACTTCTGCATATATTTAGAGTCAGGGACCCAACCTATTTCTATACCGCTGTATAGGATGACATCCGCTGAGTTGAGGGAACTGAAGGAGTAGTTGCAAGAATTACTTAGTAAAGGGTTTATCAGGTCGGGTGTCTCTCCGTGGGGTGCCCCGTTGTTGTTCTGAAAAAAAAATGGTAGCACGCGGATGTGCATTTATATGGCCAACTGAATAAGGTAACTATTCAGTATAAATATCCTCTTCTGTTTGATCAGTTGTAAAGGGCAGTAGTATTCTCAAAGATTGACTTGAGATCATGCTGTCATTATCTGATGATTCGTGCTGAGGATATTCCCAAGACAGCTTTTTGGATCAAGTATTGGCATATGAGTTTCTAGTCATGTCCTTCGGACTCATTAATGCTCCAGCAGCATTCATGAGCTTGATGAAAGGTATCTTCAAACCCTATCTAGATTTATTTTTAATTATTTTCATATATGATATTTTGGTGTACTCTAAGACTAAGTAGAAACATGAGAATCATTTGAGAATTGTGTTGGGGTTGCTGAAGGATAAACAATTGTATGCCAAGTTCACCAAAATGTGAATTTTGGCTGGAGTCGGTGTTTTTTATGGGGCATGTAGTCTCCAAGAAAGGGATTAAGGTGGATCCATAGAAGGTGAAAGAAGTTCAAAACTAGGCTAGGCCTACTACAGTAACAGAGATATGGAGTTTTGTGGGCTGGCCAGCTATTACTGTCAATTTGTGAAGGAATTTGCAGCCATTTCCTCGGTGTTGACACAACTGACCCAAAGGGATGTGACTTTTCAATGGTCTGACAAATCTGAAGAGAGTTTCAGAAGCTCAAGGCCTTGCTAACCATAACACCTTTTTTGGCACTACTGGTAGAAGGTAAAGATTTTATAGTCTATTGTGATGCCTCATGGTTTGGGTTGGGTGTTGTGTTAATGCAGGAAGGGCAGGTCATTGCTTATGCTTCAAGACAGCTGAAAGTTCATGAGAAGAATTACCCCATACATGACCTGGAGTTGGCAGCGGTTCGCCCTAAAAATCTGGAGGCATTACTTGTGTGGGGCCGCTGTGAAGTGTTCACAGACCATCGCAGCTTTCAGTATGTGTTCTCCTAGAAATATCTTAATCTAAGGTAGCAGAGATGGATGAAACAACTTAAGGACTATGATGTTACAATTTTGTATCACCCAGGGAAGACAAATATGGTGGCACATGCCTTGAGCTGAAAAGCAGTGAGCATGGGCAGTCTGGCTTGTTTGGAAGCTACCCGACACACAATTGCTAGAGAAGTTCAGACACTGGCAAATAGCTTAGTGAGACTTATATTAGAAGAGAAAGGTGGGATATTGGCTAGTGTAGAGGCCAAGTCGTCCCTGCTAGAGGAGGTGAAATCCAGGCAGTTTGAGGATGCAAGCTTGAGTAAGATTGGGGACTAGGTTTTACGAGGGGAGACAAAGGAGGCGACAATAGATGACGAGGGGAATCTGAGGATAATGGAGCGTGTATTTATTCCTCGGGTTGGGGAGATGATCAAAACTATCTTGTCAGAATATCACAACTCGAGGTACTCTATCCATCCTGGGTAACTAAAATGTATCATGACCTGAAGCGACATTATTGGTGGGGAATAATGAAGAGAGACATTGTAAAGCATGTCTCCCAATGCCTAAATTTTCATCAAGTAAAATATGAGCATCAGAAGCCTAGGGGAGTACTCCAGAGGATGCCTATCCCAGAGTGGAAGTGGGTGCGGATGGCGATGGACTTTGTGGTTGGACTTCCGATGACGTTGGGGAAGTTTGACTCCATTTTTGTCATTGTTGACACACTAACTAAGTCTGTCCACTTCTTACCAGTTCAAGTGACTTACAATGCTGAGAGATTGGCCAACCTATATGTGAAAGAGGTGATTCAGTTACATGGGGTACCAGTTTTGATCGTCTCAAACAAGGGTACACAGTTCACCTCTCATTTTTGGAGGACGTTACAGGCTGAACTAGGTACCGGGTTAGTCTTGAGTATAACCTTCCACCCACAAACAGAGGGGCAATTGGAGAGGATAATTCAGGTGTTAGAAAACATGCTTTGGGCTTGTGTGACTAATTTTGATAGCCATTGGGATAAATTCTTACCTTTGGCAGAATTTTCTTATAATAATAGCTATCACTCGAGCATTGGCTTGGTGCCATCCGAAGCTCTATATGAGAGAAAATGCAGGTTTTCAATTGGTTGGTTCGATGCATTCAAGGTGAGACCTTGGGGTACTGACTTTCTTAAACAGTCCTTAAAGAAGGTTAGGGTGATTCAGGAGTGACTGGTGGCTACACAAAGAAAGTAGAAACAATATGTAGATACAAAGGTGAGGGATATGGAGTTCATGGTGGGAGGGCAAGTATTGCTCAAGGTTTCTCCCATGAAGAGAGTGATGAGATTTAGGAAGCGGGGCAAGCTTAGCCCGATGTATATTGGGCCATTCGAGATTCTTCGGCATATCGAGGAGGTATCTTATGAGTACGCTTTGCCGCCAGGGTTGTTAGGAGTAGATTTGAGGTTTCAGGTTTCCATGTTGAAGAAATATCATGGGGATGGGTCTTGTGGGATTCAGTGCTGCTTGATGAGAACCTATCTTATGAGGTGGAGCCAATGGACATATTATATAGCGAGGTCCGTAAGTTTAGGTCGAAAGAGATAGCAATAGTGAAGGTCCAGTGGGAGAATCTTCCCATAGGAGAAGTCACTTGGGAGGCCGAGGCCGACATGAGGGATAGATATCCCTAGCTGTTTATAGATTCTGGTATGTCTCTTTTCTCGCTTTTGTAGGCCGTTCAGGGATGAATGATATTTTAATTGGTATATGAACCCATTCATCGTTAAGTAGGGGGAATAAGTTCGAAATACCCTCTTTGGCCTAGGTTGTTGGTGGGAAGGTGTTGGGTAAGTGTTAGTTAAAATTTGAGGTTGAGAAATGGTCTGTGCAGGAAATAGAAGCTACTGGTTACAGGGGACAACTGCAGCGTGGGGATAACTACTACAGTGAGACAGTCATCATGGTCGAAGGCCCTCCATAACGGACTAGAATGATTACCATTGAATCCGTTGTGGTGGCGTCTTGAGCGCTATAGTGGTCTGCTGCAGCGAATGACGGGAATCAGTAAGTGGATTCTAATTGAGATTTTAGGTAGTTTACCCTATTATTCAAAGCATGACCTGTTAAGAACTGAGGACAATTTTTCAAGNACATAGAACCAAAGGTTGCTTATTCAAAGCATGACCTGTTAAGAACTGAGGACAATTTTTCAAGAGCAGGACAATTCTCCTTCCCCAAGGTAAGAACTTCGGCCTATTCTTTCTACTTTTGAATCCCTAACCCTGTTGAATCGAAAGGGAGACCTCTATTAGTGAAATTCTAGTTGAAGAACCCTAGACTAGTGAAATTAGGGCTGCTTAATAAAAATTTGAGGGTGTTGGTTCCTAGGTCCATAAGGGAGTAATAAGCACTTTTGTTTGGAATTGTGAATTCATGTAAGGATAGAGTAATGGAGACCAACAATTCGATAAAGTAGTGATATTATCCCTAGTAAAGTCCTAATGAGGGGCTGAGGAGTGGGAACTCCATGACTCGGGTTAGGAATGATTACTATGTGAAATAGAACGGAATGGGTTCCTTAATGGGTAGCGAGGGAGACCGTATCACCGGGTAGAGTTGGGAGGCTTAGATATCCTAGACCCTTATTTGAAGAGTAAATAATAGATTACTCTGAATTTGTTGTTGTAGATTTCAAACATTCTGGGCGTTAAGGAAAGGCAAGGCTCCAGCGGAGTAATTGATATTCTAATTCTCCACTTGAGGTAGGTTATAATTTAGAAGGAGTTAAACTTTATATAATGATATGTATATGTGTGGAGTGATAAAATGTGTATTGGTCTCTGGACATTATTTATTGTAATAATTCCCTTGTTGAATTAATCTAATATGATGTCGTTATTTATGTAATGTGGAATTGAATGTTGAGAGGTTGTTCATGTTCTTTTGTATTGTCTAAAAGTGATTCATGAATTATTTGAATATTCAAGTTGAGGGAGGTAAGATAAGGCCTCCCAAAGATCAAATAAATTGATTTTGTGGTAAAATACCAAGTTATGTGAATAAAAGTAGATAATATGTTTTGTCCTGAAAGGAGTGCCCAAGGGGAGCATCCGGGTGAATGATTATGGTTGAGTGGATCATGTCCGAGGAGAGTGTCCATACGAGCAGATAAGTGGGAGCGAGTACCACACTGGTATAGTACATGAATTTCTAAAATCCCCTGCAGGTCATGACTGGAAGGGTAGAAATAAAACCCTCTAGCATGTGTACAATGATGATCAATTTTTGAGTGTTTATGGTGATCTGACGAAGGCATATGCTCAACATAGCACCACTTTTTATGATACTTGATTGAGTATAAAGAATTAATATTGGTTCGGAAATGTGAGAATTCGAATGAACTGAATTCCTTGCTCTATAATCTATGTATTAGCAGTGTTAAGGTGTTTATGATGATTTAGCATTAATTGTAATGTCAAGTGAGAATTATTGATGAGCTGTGGAATCTGTTGTGAGCAGTCCATTATATATTTCATGTAGTTACGGTATATTGATTGTTGTATTGACGGCTATGAGTAGTTTTTATGGTTGTGATGAGTAGAATTTTGCAAAAGAGTTAAATGGAACTGCAGATGTGCAGATAAGTCGAGCTACTACCAAGGCAATATCGCTGCAGCAGTACCTATACCACAGCGACTAGATTGTGGAGCGGTCAAGTGACCACTGTAGCAAGGCCCAATACAGTGAGCAGGCTGGCCAAACACCCTACACAGATTAATTTCATGAATGAGTATTATTTACTGAACTTGTGTTTTGGGATAATTGCATGTTGTTGTTTCACTTAATATGTGTTATAATTTAAGGTCGGCCGATGATGCCTACCAATACTTTGTTGATGCTACTCTTGTACTTCTTTTTAGAGCGCAGACCTCGATCCAGGGAGTTCTTCTCGACCGCACCTTTAGAGCAACAACAAAATAGTTGACGGTGACGGGACTCGGATGTGCTGCTTCGAATCCACCATTGAAGATGTCTTTCTTTTTCAGACATTATTTTGTTTTGGATTTTCTTAATTATTCCTCTCTAAATTTGGTTAGGTAGATGTCAGTTCGTACAATGACTTTTACATTCTGGGGATTTTATAAAAAAGATCGTGTTATTTTCATTTCTTTAATTAATGCTTCTGTTACATTATCGTTTTATTGCAATTTATGTACGCTTATTGTGAAGATTTGGTAATTAGCTAGTAATTCCTTAGTTCGCCTACCAGAGGGGATAGTGTGGGTGCCAATCATGACCACTTGGGTCGTGATAGTCGAATACATATGTTTCTCTTTGATATGATTTTATAACCATTCAACTTTTAATTTTTCTTTGCATTAGCAGATGTGGAGATCTTGTAGTTAAACGATAATTTTATTTATTGTAGAGTCTTTCAAAAAAGGCAAAAATTTCAATCAATGTTTTAAAGAACTTTCATGCTTTTAATATACTATAGATAGATTATAGTATTACTTCGATCATTATTCATACAAATTCTTATTTTCACCTCTCCAAAAAATGCTCTCATCGTATCATAAGTCCAGTAAATTCAGTTTCTGCCATAAAATAAGAAAAGGAGACCTAATTCTCTCTTTAGCTTCTCTAACAAAAACCTTAATCTTCTTGATAACAACTACTCTTATCATATTTTCACAACACCTATCTTCAAATATACAAGTAAGTATAATATACAAATATTTGGTATGAATTTCAAATATTTGGATCTGAAGTTAGATTTAACGGTCCTCAATTTCAAATTCGTACGTCTAAAATTAACATAATGTCACACTAACTTCAGAGCAAATCCGCATCACATTAATCATGTATACCAAATTAAGACATCAATTAAGATAAGTGATAACGAAAAAGAAAATCTCAAAATTTCTGCAATTTTGAAGATATATTTATCAAAAATCAAAATATGAAAAATAAGATAATGAAAAAAGCCTCTACTGGTCTTTATCTTCTCAAGTGCAAAACCATGTACTACTATTTGCTTTTATTGGTTGAGAATTACCCCTCTCATAGATCTAATCTCTATCTTCTGTATAGAGGCGAATCCAGAATTCTAAACTTGTGAATTCCCAATAAAATAAATTAATATGCAATAATAATTGAATAAAAAATGAGTACTGAATTTTTTATATACATTTAAAAAGTAATGAACCACTTAAACACAACATATTCGGATAAATATTATCAATATAACTAGTGAACTAATCGCGCTTCGCGTGATCATTAAAATTTAATACATTATTTCTACATTTACAAAATAATTAATCTTGTCATCAGTAAATATATATATAAACAAAGTAGAAGATAAAAATTATCACGTACAGGAATATTAATCATTTTTAGTGTCATATTTGTAGAAAAAAATACTAATCAAACATCGTTTATGATTCTATATCTCTTTATAATTCTTTTAATATCTTATATAGAATTTTTTGACTAAAAAAATTTGCATAAAATATTAGTATATTGCGGTGTATTAAGGGAAAATTGAAGATTGCTTATAATTTAATTAAAAAAATTTTAGCGATTCAATCAATATTTTTTAAACATAAATCACGAAGAACAATTATATACATGGATATATCACACTATCCTATTAATAAAATGCAAAAATCATGGACAAAAAGAAATTTTTAGTTTTATTATAATTAAAAAAGAAATAAGAAAAAAAAGAAAGAAAATAATGAATTCCTAATCCCGCAATGACAACCGAGAAAATCATCCAATTCTTTTCATATAATTTTNAATTTTTTTCTTCAAATACACCCTCTCTTTCATGTCTATTCAGTCATAAAAATTTCTGATTTTTCTCCTTATAATTAGATCCATTATGCCTAATGAAATTATATATCACAAATAATGTAAACTCTTTTTTAAAGTCTTTTTCCTCTTCTATTTCTTTTTTGGTGTTAGCGACACATAGAAGTGACACCACCATCAGCCAGAGCAGTTATAATTAAAACACTATCAGCTTTGGATGATACTAAAGCGATCTTATTCGTCGTTAAATCCTAGTCGGCGTAGCCGAAAGCTTAGGAATTCACATGAACCTATTGAACATAAATCGCTAAGCATGTATCACTCATAGACATCTCAGATTCAACATTCTAACACCTTTAAACCTTCAAGTACACTGATAGGTGGAAGTGTAAATATCTAATTTTTGAGAGATTAAAATTATGCATGATTTGATTCTGTGATTCGTGTGTTGAAGTATGTTCTTATATGAGTTAAGAAAAATTTTCAAGCATTTATGGGGTAATTAAAATAATCTATTATTAAGAAAAAATCATAAAGTGATGAGATATTCAAGGGGAAGTACGAAGAAGAAGTGACCTATAATAAAGGAAGAAACAATTAATAGTATAGAAATAGTGAGGAGTAAATAAGTTACACTCACTTTCTTTAATTTTTTGGAGAATGTATTTTATTGAAGGGGAAAGAAAAAGGAGCAAAAGAAGTCAAAAAAGAGAGATTGGAGGCCAAAGACCTATGCCACATCAGCTGGCTATAGACAAGAATTATGATATATAATATAGATATGTAGATTACACTTGAGTTAAATATTAAAAGAAATTATTGAC